>JAJSOF020000035.1:12974914-12984914 GCA_025594305.2 Periplaneta americana
GGTTCTCCCTTCGTCTTCGGGTGGAAAGAAGGAGAGAAAGGAAAAAACCTACTGTTGAGATCGTTACGTACAGCTATTCTGTATGACTGATCCCAACAGTAGGTTTTTCCTTTCTCTCCTTCTTTCTACCTGAAGACGAAGGGAGAACCACCTTCGAAACGTTGTGTCTTAATTTTGAATGTGACAACTAGCAATGGAAAAAGTCCAAACCCCTCACCTAAACATTAATGATCCACCATTACTTTCCAATCCCTCATTTAGATCAACACCAAAATGTTATTACACTTTTTTTGTTTTACATACATGAAAATCTGCAAGGTTGTTTCACTTCCACTGTCTATAATTTATAATATCTACTTTCTTAATTTCATATAGTCATAATGAAAATTTTCCAAAATCGTGAGATCAAAATCTGCATTAAAATTTTTTAACGAAAGTTCACCTTACTTGTATTCTCGTATGCTGTTTACGTATCTCGTAAATTAATAATACCACCATGTTCCCTGGTTGTTATGCAAACAAGATAAAAACATATATTATTTCAATGTACCGAAGTACATATGATATTTCCATGCAGATATTCTGCGTCATCATACGATGAAAGAGTAATGGAACGGAGAAAAATTCTCTCCGGCGCCGGGATTTGAACCCGGGTTTTCAGCTCTACGTGCTGATGCTTTATCCACTAAGCCACACCGGATACAACCCCGACGTCGGACAGAATTGTCTCTGATTGAGTTCCAACTCTTGGGTTCCCTCTAGTGGCCGCCCTCTGCACTACGTCATAGATGTCTATGAACTTTTCTCCGTTCCATTACTCTTTCATCGTATGATGACTCAGAGTATCTGCATGGAAATATCATATGTACTTCGGTACATTGAAATAATATATGATATGCGTAAATCACGAAGTGATTTAAGACGGCGCTTATTCCGTCGGATCCCGGCCAACTAGTCACTCATAACGAGTGCACCTCAGCACATGTGTGGACTTCGGTCCTATGTTCATAGACATCTATGACGTAGTGCAGAGGGCGGCCACTAGAGGGAACCCAAGAGTTGGAACTCAATCAG
Organism: Periplaneta americana; assembly: GCA_025594305.2. Taxonomy (NCBI): domain Eukaryota; kingdom Metazoa; phylum Arthropoda; class Insecta; order Blattodea; family Blattidae; genus Periplaneta; species Periplaneta americana. Next base: position 12,975,989 of record JAJSOF020000035.1, read on the forward strand.
AGACAATTCTGTCCGACGTCGGGGTTGTATCCGGTGTGGCTTAGTGGATAAAGCATCAGCACGTAGAGCTGAAAACCCGGGTTCAAATCCCGGCGCCGGAGAGAATTTTCTCCGTGCCATTACTCTTTCATCGTAAGATAAAAACAGTTTTTTTATTATGAATTCCCAACTTTCTGCAGGCTTTCCTATTTTTCTGCCTTCCTCTTTGTTTCCTCATAATATGATTCATATAGCTTAATGTCGTCTATCATCTGATATCTTCTTCTACACCGAACTCTTCTCCCGTTCACCATTTCTTCCAGTGCATCCTTCAGTAGGCAGTTTCTTATCAGCCAGTGACCCAACCAATTCCTTTTCCTCTTCCTGATCAGTTTCAGCATCATTCTTTCTTCATTCATATTTAGATAAATTAAAGTTGAAAGTAAAATTTCATCAGTTTCTCAATATTAATGGATGAGTTCTGTCTGTAATTGTTAACTTTTTACTGCCTGAATAAACATAAAATTAACTATTTCCATCGAAATAAGAGAAGCTGCTTATCGCCCTAGCAACGACATACAATAGTAATATACGTTACAAGAGCGGAATGTTGACGTTTTTTCATGGTCGAGGAAAAGATTGAAAAAGCGAAACGTAGTTGAGCTTTTTAATTTCCGAGAACATAGAAACAAACATACCGCTCGTGTATCGTACATTATTTTGTGCGAAGATCGTTTATTAAATACCTGAAAGACGAATTTCTAATTAGTTGCAATGAAATCTCCATGTTGATTTCTGTTTAATAATGCCAACTTCGGAACACCAAAATGTCTTTGTTCAACATTGTTGCTATAAAATGTTTTCAGTCTTTACTATACTCCAGCAGGCCGTGATATACGTCTCTCTTTTTTTTCCCCCAGTCTATAAATGCGAACTTAAAACAAACGGTAAGGTTATGTAATGATTTATTTTTCATTTTAATATTTTAACAATATTATTTATATAACATATTGCAGTAATAACATCCGCATCTGGAATCTTGTTGATTTTTTCACGGCTTCCTTAATGTTACTTGTATCAGGAATGCAATAAGTTTCGTGGAGTAGTAGACTTTACTTAATTTTTGCAAATATTTAAAAACAATAATTAACATTGGAATTTAGGTGAAATTGCAGTGGTAAGTTTACAATTTATAATTATTACTATGTTAAACGTCTCTAAAAATAATATGTTAAAAGCCTAAAGGAGTAAAATGAATGTCGCGCTTAAGCGGTAAGAAGAGGGAAATTATTATGTATGTTACGTTGGGAATACTGAATGTGGTATTTCACACTTACCGCGTATTGGTTCTGTGCGGAAAACAAGCAAATACGCACGATCTCGCACAAAAGTTCCTTATAGAAGTAGTTTCATATAATATATCTTCTACCTGTAACAACTACACTTTATCTCTCTAAAGATTTTCTTGTCTTCCAACGTCCCTCTTCCCAGATGGGTGGTAGTTTCAAAGTACAGTGGAATTCTGGTGTTGTCCATCTTTTCTATATGTAATTAATTACAATTATTTCTGTACTTGTTAATTTTGTTATTGATTTTAAAAATGTCTAATTGTAAATGGATATCTTAATTTCTTTCGTGAATGTACTTTTGTACAACATGCAACATCTATGATAAATTTCATCCATTTTCTTACAATTCAGAGATTAAATAATGATTAATAATAGTACTGATGATCAATCAAAATATTTAATCGATTAACTACTCGTATCTCAATTTAATCGATTAATCGAGTTTTGATCGAGTTGAAAAAATATTTTAATATACTGTAGTACACAATTATTGTTAAATTTAACTTGTGTTCGATGATTAGCATAAGTATCAGTAATGTTTTATATCTGTATAATATTGTATCGTTATATTACAAAACAACTATTTTAATTATTTACTAACATATTTATTATGAGGATTATAATTTATTGTGTCAATTTCTCCGGGAATTTTTGAGACAAACATAAATAACAAAATGTATGAAGACTCACCTAGTTAATACTGCTACATCCATGATTTTGAACATGTGAGTGCAATCACATGCTCCGAATTAAGTGCCGCTCTACGTTTAGTAACAATGTTTCCTGCATCACTAAACATGAAAAACTTTTTTCTGTCAAGCACTTCTCCACGATCGTTCAATTTAAATCCAAACGTTTCACCAAGTTTACCTCTCAAATTCTCATATGACATAATGGAGTTTACACTTTTCACAAACCAAGAAAACTTATTTTTTTCTTTATCAAACTAAACACACAACCTTCATATACAAACTCAGTACAGAAACTGCAACTGCAAAACTACAGCGGTTGAAACAGAAGACTGGCCCCTATTGTAATCGAATTACCAGATTTTAGAAAGAGAAGAAGGTAGTTACGCTCTCACTTGCACACAGTGTAGACATGGCTATTTTATAAGGGATGAGGGGGACGAATCCCAGAAAAGTATGTATTTCATATGCTAGGAAGATGAGCTGACAAGAAGCTGGAAGTTTTCTTGGAAAACCATAAAACTTAATAAGGGTTTCGCATTGTGTTTCAACTTTCAATAGAGATAGGCTAGATCGCTGTCTTCATATCTCCATCTCTTTCTGAAGTGTTTGTGCAAAGATTTTTCCCTACGCTACCTGGTTTACAGTTAGAAAATAACAGTACTATTTTGCTTTTAAGTAAGTAATTTCCGAGTGAGAAATATTGTCGGGATTTTTAGTATGAGTTTGCATTAACAAAATAATAGTTAATATCAACTACAATCGATTAATTTTAATCGACTCGATTATTCGATTAAATATTTTTGATAGATTAATCTTACAACTGGAATTGATCGATTAATCGATTAAATCTCGCAATACTAGTTAATAATGATTAGCTAAAAAATGAACTTAGTAAACATGCACGAATATAGGAGAAAGTAAAGCAACATCTCTTCGCAGTCGTTGCTTTAAGTTTTCTGAGACAGTCGCTATACAATAAAACTGCGTCCCATTATACCAGAAGTAGTTTGCAGTGCTGTATTACTTAGCTAGTCCATTATTTTTCATTCCCTCCTCAGGTAATAATTCAAAGCAGAAAACCCCCGCTTAGATCAACGTGTCACCATTATTTAAGTGTAATTTTCAAAATGGAAGAGAAAAGGTGGTAATTCAAGAATGCGAGTTAGTTGAGGAAGGCAGGACAGACAGACAGACGCGGGAAAAGGACGGAGGAGAGGTAATTTTAATGTTTTCTCGTCTCGTAGCAATTTCCCGTCGTTTCTTTTTTGTTTTTTATGCTCTTATTTTTTTTTACCTTCCGACGTTTTGTCTTGCGATGCTGTATACGCGTTTCTGACTTCTTTTGTTTTTCTTTCTAAAAGAAGTGAATGACCTATACTGCATAAACTTCCGTTGAAGAGGAGAGGGGGAAGCTGTCCAGGAAGCAATATTATATGAAAGTCTTTGTATAGACAAATGGGCTCTTTTCTTAAGCCAAACTTGTAATTTGCTTATTCCTTTCTCTTTGTAATTGTATTTAGTGGTAGTACTTTGTAAGATGACGGCAACCCAGGGGACAATATGACAGAAAGACGTCCTGCACACCTCGAGACAACGATAAATGCATCTGCTCTTAAATACTTGTGTAAATAACTGTGGGGTACTGAATTTCCAGGAGGTTTTATAGCTCGGTGAAAGGTACGTTCTTCAGTTAGAATACCATCAAGCTCATAGTATGTGCATGTATACAGGGTGTAACAAAATCAGGTCACTCCTTAAGAAGGTTGTTCAGGACCTTATTTGCAACAAAAAATCCTAATACACTTTTTCAATATTCATACTCGTTTCCGAGTTACACGAATATAACTAGGCTTCAAGACTTCGGACCCAATAGAGCAGTTTAGTAGGAAATCCGGATAACGGTGTACTGAGTATAGTGGTAAAACGTACAGTGGTTGGGAGTTCTGTAGAATGAATGACAACAAATACGCAAAGAAAAACGCTCTGGATTTGAAGGTTCTGACGAATAATTCGGTTTTTATACAAACCTATTTTCAAACTGTGTCTGAAACTTTACACGGTTAGAAAAGTCAGAGCAAGAGATGCCGGAAGCCCTCAAATTAGTTGAGGAAATGATACAGAGAATTAATGAGACACCAAGTACACCGGTTACTGAACATGTAAAACAGAAGTGGAAATCAATTTTATGTAAAAATAACGGATATGGAACATTGTGTAATATAAACAGCAAATTAGTGGGCATAGAGTCACCCGAGAATAAGGGACTATCTCTTAGAGACTGCGATGATGTTAGGTTTTTTTTTCGTTTTGCTCCTATCACGTCATGCGTCATAGAGCGCAGCTTTTCACAGCATAAACTGTGTTTGGTAGATGACCGAAAAAGATTTACGCTTGAGACACTGAAAATGTATCTTGTAGTACGGTAACTGCACTTCCTAAAGACGACCAATAGGATAAATGAAGAAATTAAAATTGCTACATGTTTATTTCCACCATTAACACTGTGTATAATTAAACACAAATGCTTATAAAAGACAGGAGAATAAATGCTTTTTACATTCTTTTAACATTGTCATTGTGTAATGTATATTTACTTTCAGAATGTCCATATGTGTGTGTGCTTCCCCATACTACCGTACTCTACTCTAAATAGCAACGTTGTTACCTCAACACATCTCTATCTACCTGCAGCGAGTCAACAACCTATAGTGCATGCACAGTAAACTTATTGTATCGGGTCCAAAGTCTCGAAGCCTAAATATCACGTACCGTATCTATCCCCATTTGATTCGACACCTAATGGACCTGTCTGCTTGAGAGAAAGTAGGCTAATTGTCAGTTGTCTAGAGCTGATGCTCAAAATGTCCCCCTCTTGCACGAACACACGCTTCAGCACGCCGTCTGACCTCTTGCTGCATATTATCCAATCCGTGCTGGTGTATCTCCATTGCAGCCGTGTTAATCTTTGCAACGAGCTCTTCCCTTCTTGCTATCTCCTTTTGGTACATTTTCTCCTTCATGCAGTCCCAGAGAAAGAAGTCCAATGGTTTTAGGTCTGGGGACCAGGCTGGCCAGGCAACTATGGTATCACCTAGACCAGTCATGTCAAAATATGCCCATAGGTGCAAGTACGCCCTTTAGAGCTCAGGAGAGCCTGAGCGCTTTACAGTGAAAAGGAGAGAAACAGGCGAAAGAGGTGGTATATACCGCTTGATCGATCTATATTCAGGGATGGCCAGCATTGATTCAATGGATAAAGGGAATAGAACTTATTAAAACTGTATCCATGGTAATTTTCAGATTTGTCTAAGAACTATAAGTGTGTTATAAGAATGTAAGTTTTAATTATATTGCTAATTTTTCTCATGTTTGCTCTTTTATTCAAAAGGAACATTTTCTAAACTTTTCTTTACAGAAAAGTGAAATTTTAAGATATGTTTATTTAGTAGCCTTAGAGGTACTGAAACAATGTTTTTGTAAACCTAATATATCGTAAATACGCGTTACTGAAGATAGGGCATTAAAAAGTTTGAAAAAATTCGCATGCAAAATATTTGTAAGGAAATTAATTAAAAAAGCAACTACTGTTACATTATAAATAAAAGATATGTGCCCATGTGTTGTAAAAACGTCAACTCTATAGCTTCAACAGATTTCGAGAAAATAATTTAATATTCTGATGATAGAAAGTTGCGCACCAATATCACCTTAAAAGCATAATGCGATAAGAGTTTTGTTATGTATTAGTTACATTAAAAATATATGCCTAGGTAACTTTGCTTTGTACAATAATATTGATTATTTTTATAAGGCTAAAGATATCATCAATATCAATTCCAACTTATCATGTCATACTCAATCTCTTTCTTTGGGATATCACTTTCTTTATGTATGATGTGTTTCATCCATTTAGTACAGCATAGTTGTACTACTATGGAATTTATGTGAATATTCCTTCTTAACTCTTTATTTTGTTATTAACGTTTATGCTCGACCATGCCGAAATGTAGTAATTATACACCTGAAAGCAGATCTTTAATGGACCTCATTAAAGTACACCTACTCATTAAAGGTCAGGTCTTTCAGCCAATGACGACTCAGGTTACAACTGTTCAGCCAATGACAGGTCAGCTTTCTACCGTTATAAAACCGCAAGTATCGATTATTCTCGGATATGCAATCGAAAGAGAATTAGCGAAAAGTCACGGAGGCTGGAAATCCAATACTGTCGCAGAAGGTTATGTTCTGTTACTATAATAATTAGCGTTAATTGTAAATAATATTCAAATAAATTCAATTTGTCATCTCGTTTTTCAATGTCTAATTTATTTTTAATGTTATCTCTGTAGGTTCTTATGGCCTAGCAAGGTCATTGTGAACATCTGTTCCTCGGAAAAAATCAATACTTTCGCGTCTGCGCACATCTCACAACATACGGGACATTGGCCAAAGTCAGATACAAAGAAAATTAATAATATCAAGTTAGAAATATGGTCGAGCATAAAAAGTCGTATGAAACTCGCCTATAATGGTAATTAAGAAGCTCGTATGAAAATTGTGAAAATAAATACCCATACTCGCTTCTTAATTACCTTCATCATAGGCTCGTTGCATAATGTACTATTAAAACACAACTGCAATATTAAGAAATTGGTGTTAGTACTGTTGTTTTATAGATAATATCAAACAGAAAGAAGCGATATGAAAATAACGACATAAAATTTCACGTTCCGTTTGAAGTTTGTACACCACTGTTTTCTTAATCCAACAGGGTGCTTATTCATGCACATAATCCTTCCCTCTTCCATACTTAGCGCTTGATGTCCGCGCAAGACGTCAAGGTTAGAAAAATGAGCTTGCTTTGACATCACTGACCTAGACGGTGCTCCAGTAAATTTCAGAGTTTCAGTACGCCAATTGTTAGATCACCATTTTCCAGGTAGATGGTTATCTATCTATGGGGTTTTTTCAACAAGCAAACTGAAAGTAAGCAAAACATTGTTTTTTTTTTTCTAAGTATTAGAGTGAATGAAAGTAAGTAAGAATAAATGTTATAATGTATGTAAAAACTACAGTATAAAATCACAAAAAAAATAATAATTGTTTTCTGCTGCAACAGACATTTTTCTTATCAGAACTTCAAAGGAATTAAGTAATTGATGTTCAGATTATCACAATCGATAAATGTTGGTTTATTACTCGTGTATAAAACAGTTTTCTACATTACGTATTTTACATGTAAATTACACGTAAAGTACTTACAGGTAATTTACTCGCCAAACCCTGTCCACGGCGCATCAGTGAATAATACATATGGATAAAAAAAAGGTAACAAAAATTCTGGTCTGGTTGAACCAAACGTTTCGTAGGAGACTCGTAGTTCTTGTACGCTCTGAAGGATCTTTGTAAGAGCAATGCATCTTGCTGTACATTTCCAATGCGCATGCGTCATTCCTCAGGAGTATTCAGTCCCCAATCAAAGCTAAAGGGTGAATAGAGCTCGCAGATGGAACAGGGTGGTTATTTCACCCTCTTGTGAGAAGCAATGGGGCGTCAATTATGGGCCAAGTGGGGAGTAGTAGACGTAGCTATACACGTGACCTCCTATACAGCAGGGTATATTCTCAGACTACTTTCATATCAAATTCTGAGGGCACAGACTTCTGAAACGAACTCCTGTAGCCTGCTTTATTTTCCAATAACTACGAAAAGCTTACTAGACTACTATGTCAATGTCATATAGTCTTGAACGTGTGAAACGATTTCTTATCGGTGGGTTGCGAAAACATACAATGCCATCGATCACCCCAGAGACATATTTTCTTTTTTTTTTATTTATGTTAGGTCGCATGAATTGTGGGTCTTTTTATGACCACAATATTTACATACAGACAAATACACAAGTTGATTTTTTAGTTCTGGCAATTACTTTTTTTTTTCTCGATACATAGCATACATTAGTTCTAAGTTTTACAAGCTTCCAATACCCTCATAAATACTATACCTTAATCATCAACATATCTGTCTTCACCATATTTTTTATCGTTATAATAATTAACATCATCTTCCTCATCACAATCATCATTTAATTGATTAAATGGCGATCTTACTCGTGTTAATTATGTAAGTATGTGCAGCTTACAGCTGTTTCGGTGCTATTCCACACCAACCTCAGAGCCTATTAGATCTCGGCGCTATCTCAACTTCGCTGCCTGTTGTGTGGGTGCGTTCGTGTGATGAAGAGTTGTGTCAAATAGTGTGTGTGTTCTGAAATTGATCTGTGTGTTGAGAATTTGATTTGGATGTGTTTTAGTGTGTGTATATTTCATATTATTCTAGTGTGTTGAGTTCTTGGTTTTTGGGTTGTATGTGTAGGATTTCCATGTCTGTATTTATGTTACTGTATGTGAGGTTAGCATTAGTTATGTGTTCGGCATATGTACCACCACCACACACATACACAACACATCTAACCACCCCATACAACACAAACATGCTGCATTCAGGACAATGGTACACAGATTACTCAACATACCCATGAGCCAACAACACTACAATGAAGAAGTGAACACGATCAAATACATAGCACAAGAAAATGGTTACAACCAAAACATAATAGACAACATCATAAGGAAGACAAAACAAAAACTCAACAAACACAACACAAACACAAGAACACAAGAAATACATCACACTAACATATGAAAACAAAAGCACACATAAGATCGCATCCTCATTCAGAAAGCAGAAATACAACATAACATACAGAACAGAAAACACACTACAAAGACATCTCAACACACAAACAACACAAACAAATAAATACAACCACACAGGTGTATACAAACTCACATGTAATAGTTGCGCTAAGTTCTACATTGGACAGACAGGCAGATCATTCCAAAC
>JAJSOF020000035.1:12989914-13159914 GCA_025594305.2 Periplaneta americana
TTTCAACAAATCTTAATATTAAACAATCTCTGATATGTGACTATCCATAATATAATATAGCAGAAGCTATAACATAACCTAACTAATATACACAAGTGTTAGAAAAGTTTTAATTAACGACGATGACATAAAAAATAAACATGAATAATTTTAAAAGGAATAATTATTGAATGTATAATTTTCAAATTTGAATGTGGTTGGTGGTTCAATTGATGTTATATTGGACGTGTGCGTAATACAAGTGGAACTCGTTGATTTAGGCCTACATGGTGTATTCAACTTATTCAGGATTTCCGAATGGTGCTCTTCATTTATTTGTAAATCGGATTTCAGAAGATGCATAGGTATGATCAGTGATTTTTATTAATTCTTGTTCTTGAATGCCAATGCGAGTCATATTTAAAACTGCTGTGCATCGACTGGAGTGGTTTGTAATTTTATATATATATATATATATTTTTTTTTTTTTTTGACGTCCAGACCAGCGCAGTTTCAAATGTTGGCAAACAAAGAAACAAATGCTAGGGACGCGATAAAATGAAACAAATGCTAGGGACGCGATAAAATTAAACAAATGCTAGGGACGCGATAAAATTCTGCGATAAGCAGCCATGATTAGTTGAAATACGTCCTTTCGTACCGTTTTATTGGTCAAAAATAGTATGACGTAGTAAGAGTGTATTAGTCTAGAGAAAATCAAAACTCCGTTAAGATTTAATTGACTATTACACGATTAGAAGATATATATAAAGATTAGAAGTAACGAAATATTCCAACACAATAAAATATTAATTGACTTACGAAAATACACCTGTCTTCAAAAGTATTATTGTACCGTCTTTACATTATAAATATTACGCTAGATGGCGGTAGTGTGTTATGTTTAGATGTTTTCTTGTTATCAGTTGTACCAACTATGGAATCTTCATTGAACTCTGTGGACGGTTATTGGTCAAGAAGGCTTTGTTGATTCAGTTTCATTTTTATTAAAACAATTGCATTCCACTGCAATTATCCGGATCCCAGTAATCAACGTCACTTGACAGATGATTTTCAATAAATCTCAGTATTAAACAATCTCTGATACGTGACTATCCATAATATCATATAGCAGAAGCTATAACACAACCTAAATAATATAAACAAGTGTTAAAAAAGTTTTAATTAGTGATGATGAAATAAACAAGAAACGTTTTAATTAACGATGATGACATTAAAAATAAACATGAATAACTTTAAAAGAAACAATTATTGAAAGTACAATTTTCAAATTTGAATGGTTTAGTGGTTGGTGTTAGTGCTTTATATTAGACGTGTGCTTAAAATAAGTGGAACTCGTTAATGCACATGGTGTATTCCTCAACTTATTCAGGATTTCCGAATAGTGCTCTTCATTTATTTGTAAATAGGATTTCAGGAAGATGCATAGCTATGACCAGTGATCTTTATTAATTCTTGTTCTTGAATGCCAATGCGAGTCATATTTGAAACTGCTGTGCATCGACTGGAGTGGTTTGTAATTTTTCTGTTTTTTGACGTCCAGACCAGTGCAGTTTGAAATGTTGGCAAACAAAGAAACAAATGATAGGGTAGTGATAAAAATAAACAAATGCTAGGGAAGCGATAAAATTAAACAAATGCTAGGGACGCGATAAAATTGTGCGATAGGCAGCCATAATTGATTGAAAGACGTCCTTTAATACCGTTTTATTGGTCAAAATTAGTATGACGTAGTAAAGGTGTAAGAGTCAGTATAATAATATTTGAAATTTTTCTCTCCTCTCTACTACAACATAACCTTTGTTTTCTGTAGAGCTTGTGCTGTTAATGAACATAAAGATATTCTGTTTCCTTTCCTTTGTTAATTTAATCGAGCATTTTCTTTGAAAGTCATTCTTCATATATTGTGTAAAGGTTCGTCGCAAAGTGTATCCATTACATACAGGGTCTCAGACGTAAAACATGTTTAACACACACTTTAACTATCAAGGGAATTGTAGCATCATTAAAATTGTAGACTCGTACGACAGTAATGTATGATCTTGGAAGTTCTCGAGGGAGAGGAAGGATTTTGTGCCATAAATATTTCATCCATAGAAACAGCAAATGGCAGGAGTAACACATTACATGCAATGCTTTAAATAATAGTCTTTGTGTCGAGGCGATGGAGTTTTCTATGTAAATTAAATATACGTCTGCTCCTTCTTTGTTTTCGCTTTTGTTTTGGGATCGTCTTTCGCTTCTATGATGATGCCAGGTGAAAAATTAGGCACGCCTTATAGACACAAGACACACAGACGGACTGGCTCTTTTGTCTCGTTCTTTCGTAATAAAAAATTCCATTATCCTCATTAGTATGAATGAATTCGCCCAAAATTAAAATCCATCCTTCCCCATTCCCTGCGCCTTGTAGTTTAGTAGACCTCGATTTTTCTTATTTACTCGGACTTCTTACTTTTTGATGTCAAGCACAAAGTACTTCAATTCCTTGAGAAATTAACAGAATCTAATCGAAAAATCGAAAGAGAACTGGGAGGACAAATTTAAAAGGTACGCAAAACGCGTCCTGGCAAGGGATTGGGGGCTGTACAAAACTAAGTATGTGAGCTCCAAGCCTGTTGGCCACTAGTCTCACTCCGGGTTACGCTGCTCCACTGAAGGATCTCTAGAAAATTTTCAAGGGGAAGCCGAAATTGGACGTAACCTCTTAGGTACCACATACGCGAGGGGGACTGAGATTTGATCAAGTGATCACGCAACGGGGCGAGGAGGAGATGGCTGGTGTTTGCCGTTAGGATGGCGAGACGGTGTCATCTGTTGTTCGATGACAAAGTATATGAAGGCCGTCGGAAGAAGCGCCGTGAATCTAAATCTGCAATCTGAGAGGTCCCTGTCCTTTCAAATTGCGACTAATTGAGTGACCGCTTATATTTAAAAGACAATTTATATGTTCTGAACTAGGGCATACGTCGTTTATAATAAAGGGGAATATATATAGGGAAGGGCATATAGGTCCGTGACCCATTTCTTATAGGGCTCATCCCGACATTTGTCTTACGCCTTAGGAAAACCACGGAATACCTTAGGCAGGATGAGTTGTCTCATATATAAGAGACTAGCCAATTTGGCTATAATGTAGGAGGTGATTGTTGTCAAGAGCCTTGTTGAATCGTCTCAATTTTGAGACCAGCCATTTGGCTATATGATGGCTCAATTACGAAGAGGGGGGAGAGATGTAATTGATAATTAATTTAGAGTAATTAGGGAGATTCATGGGAATATGGGTGCAGGTCCGTGGTCCATTTCTTTTAGGGCTCATCCCGACACTTGTCTTAGCGCCTTAGGAAAACCACGGAAAAACCTTAGGCAGGATGTGTTGTCTCAATATCAGAGACTAGCCAGTGGGCTCTTAGGTTGAATGACTCTATGAATCGATGGATAACTACTAGCCAATTGGCTCTGTGATAGTTCCATCGATCAACAAAAGTAAAGAATGCTAACGAACTTGGCTTCGTTTCGAATATAGGTGATGCTTCCGGAGAGCACCCACACTTTAATATTACCTACACAAGAAGCAATCGGTTGAGGTTTCTATCATTAATAACTTTGGCACATTTCACACGAAAATGTGTGAGAGGACTTTAGGAAATCCATTTGATTTTATGTAATTTTATACAGGAAAGTCCACACCTGTGGAGTAACGGTCAGCGCGTCTGGCCGCGCAACCAGGTTAATCCCGGTCGGGACTAGTTACCTGGTTGAGGTTTTTTCGGGGTTTTCCCTCAACCCAATACGAGCAAATGCTGGATAAATTTCGGTGCTGGACCCGGACTCATTTCACCGGCATTATCACCTCATTTCATTCAGACGCTAAATAACCTAGATGTTGATACAGCGTCGTAAAATAACACAATAAAATAAAATAAATAAATACAGGAAATGGAGTAATGGAATTATGATGAATAAGTAAAATTTTCTGAAAAATTTAAGTTTAGCTAATGAACGGAATAAAATTAGATGTGAATAGCAGCCAGTCTTAAAATAATAACCGTAGGTAGGAAGTTCGTACCAATACAGTAGATTTCAGTTGAGTACAGCGGGGAGTATAGATGTCACCCGCGCCTCACCCTGCTCCCCCTCGCTATTCCATATGAAATCGATTAGTAAAAAACCTCGCATTTTTACACTCTAATTTTTCCCTATTTATACAAGGTGTTGAGCAGAGTGCATTTTCAAAAATATACTATCGAAAGTCAAACGGTTTTCGTATTTGAGCGACAAATTTAGCGTATTTTAGAAAAACAAGCCTCTTTCAGCGCTCAGAACTCTGGAACCATTTACTGCAGAACATTGAACGGAGCTCATTTTGAAGCTGACATTTGGTAGGTTATGTTAAGAAGTAATCCTTATTTTTATTGTACACAGAGAGACAGATAATCTGATTTTACTTACTTTTAGGCTTTTGCCCATTTGTAAAAATGTAAAAAAATATTGAGAAAAAAATCTTGCATTATTAAGAGGGATTCGGCATTGTTTGCTTAGTGGTTCGGCAATAAGTTTCGAGGGTATTAAATAAATTATTTTCACACGCCTGGACTTGAACGGCGCAGTACCGCACGCACTGGCCGAGAGCTGAAGATAAAAGATCGTTGAGCGTCATTTTACTCCTGTGTTTATGAAAATCTGTGATAAAGCTAGCACAGCCATGACTGCTAGACGACACATCACGTGTTTGTCTCCTGGCCTTGCTTGTCTCGGCTAGCTCCCGCCTCACAGTCAGCTGGTTAGTTCACGCGCGTACTATTTATTTTCTTTATTTGATATTTTCAATACTTCCGTATCAACGTACCATCAGTAAAAAATATGTTTATTTGTACTTTCAATGCGGAATCTAACTATATATTTTTTTTATATTTTTTCCTAAGCAAAGGCGTCTTAATGAGGAAAAATCTAAATTTCTCCATTTCCATAAAAAGTAAGAAAATCTGTTTATATGTCAATATAAACTTTAATTTCTCAGCATCAAAATAAACCATGATTTTGATCATTGAGTGAAAGGGTTTCGGAGCTACAACAGTTTAAAGTTGCTAATTTTATGAAAATACGATAAATTTAAATATTTTTAATTTAAACACTATGAAGTTCTAATGCCTCAAACTTTGCACAAAGCATTGTATCACAGTTCTCTACGTACAAAAAACGTTTCATTGTATTTAGAAATTGAAAGGTCAATTTTCTCTATATTTCGGTCGATTTGAGACGGAATAGCTCGTACACAGTATGTTCACATAAACAACATTCTGTGGGGCTGTGTACATTCGTGAATACTTTGAAGAATATTGTTAATTTATATTAATCTTTTAGGATCTGAACAATGCTATTCTGTTGTTATTGTATTATTTACGTAATATTAATATTATGCATGATTCCAAAAAAAAAAATAAATTCATTTGCTGCTAAGCATTCGGTTGCGTTACAGTCCAAGTTCAACATCGGAATCAAAACACGAACTTCCTAGCTGTCATTACAATAGAAATTAAAAGCTTTCTTGAAAACAAGTATGGAGTTAATATTATGTGCCACATACGAGATACATTACTAGATTCACGAAGTACGAGTAGTTGTTCACCTGAAGATAATAAGTAGACTTCGTGGAATTGCCACGAGAATCGTAAGGTTCACTACGCACGCGGTATAGACTGTAGGAGAAGGGGCGTGTAACGGGTGGAGTATGCCTCTGATGTAAACACTGAGCGGTAAACTGCGGTTACAATAAAATCTGTATCCTGCATTCAAGAAATATAATGAATGATCATTGAAGTAGGAAATGTCTAAACATGTAAATACACAATTATTTTATAGTGAGATAAATTAACTCTAAAATTTAATGTAATATACTCACATCATCCTTGAATATGGGCATTGCAGTGAAGAGTTACGTACATTTTGAGCGACTGCAAAGTGAACTCCTCCGGTGGTCACTTAAACAGTTTTTATATTGAAAAATGTACATTCGACATCACACGATGTTATAGGTGCATATTTGAAGAACGGAAAGTCACTACTTTTTAGTACACCAACTGATGGTACATTATAATAATACGAAGTTGTAAATAGGCAGAATTTTTAGCAATAATGTTTCTCAACTTACATTTAACTTTTTCTGAAATTATTGAATTGTTATTTTGGATAACGGTTTGTTATACTTTATCCACTATATTAAGGGCTTCTGAGAGTTGTAGTTTAGACGATTCTAACAGGGTCATGCTTTTGGACACGATTTCAAAGTCAGAATCAATTAACAGAATATCTTCAATAGCTATTCAGAAGGCAATGATTTTACAGCTGCACCAGCGGAACTGTCTGTGCTATCTAATGCATCAATTACCTCCATTATTTTGCTGTAATGTTCTGCATAATAATTAACAGCATCCAACCACGTTCCCCAACGGGTCAAGACTGGCTGCGGGGGTAAGGGTATTCCAGGGTCAATTATTTGGAACAGCAACACTCTCATTGTAGTATGTTTGATTGAATTCTTGTCTGAACTGAACATATGTTAAGCTTTGATTATTCCAACCACAGTAACGCAAAAACAAGTGCTTACATAGGTATACATTAGCTGTAGCTGCTCTATCTATTTGGACCGGTCACAACTCTTAACATGAACTGCTTATACTACGAGACCGGGCGGTCGCTCACCTCCTCTATACTACCGTACATCGGCAACCTGATTGCATACTGCGTGTGGCATTTCAACGAAGTCTAATAATAAGATATACTATGCGTTTAGAAACGAATGAGGAACAGCCAGCAGAAATGGATAAAGAAAAAAAGAATATCTACAATCCTACCATTCCATATTACCTCCAAAAGTACCAGCTAGAAGAGCTTGAAGTAATCGGAATTCTGCTTGTAGCAAGAGGTACCGCTACTCTCTTCATGAAAGATGTGTTTAAGAGGCTTGGAATACCTACATCTATTATTCCGATGTAACTTTAGCTGCATTGAAAGGATCAATTGCTCTCCTGAAGCATCACCTATATTCGAAATGAAACCAAGTTCATTAGCATTCTTTACTTTTTTGTAACACTTGCCTCTCTAAAACTGGGTATTTTTCCACCAATCACAAAATGTATTTGCAACTATGTACTTATAGGAGTTTCATTGTCAAAACAAAATTAATAGTTCAATGAACTTGTAAACATTTATATGGTTAAGTAGTCTTTGTCCCTTGTGGCAGCTTACGAATGGTGAGAAGATTTCTAAATTAAAATTTCAGATTTGCTCCAGTAACATCTTGTTGACGTAGAACGAATATTTTCAGAGAATAAATTTTTTTCTGAACATAAAAGGAGTATTTCTTTTGATAAAATGATAATATTCATTATTATTTGTTATAATGAGGCTAGAATCATAATTGTATACGTTGTCCGTAATTTTTTTGTAAATTTTTAAACTAAACAACAATATAATTTTATTCTTCCAACAATAACTCTTCACTCTCTACAATTTAACTTTACTCCCGTCAACAATGGGATTTGCTCTCCGCACAGCAACACAGCGTTCGTTATTGCACTCCACAAACGACAATGACAATTTACTTGGACTATTACGAACAACAATGAACTGTTAATCTTAACTAATATTTACAAAGCACTATTTACAAATCAGAACTGCCAGTTCTCAGTTCACAGGTCTTCTAGCTCAGTCACTCGAGTTCACAGTATCTCGAACCACAGACCTTCAGAGACGATCCGCTGTACTCGAACTCAGGTCCCTCCAACTGCGGTCCACTGCACCCGAACTCAGGTCCCTCCAACTGCGGTCCACTGCACTCGAACTCAGGCCTTCGGATGCTGACACAGTTGCGGACGCACACTCAAGTCGAACTCCGGTACACAAGACTGGCTGGCTTGCTCTGTTCACTGGCTTACTGACTGAACTAATCATGAATCACACTGAAACTGCTCAAGTTCGCTCGCGTTTCTTCTTTTATAGCCACAGCGACGTAGCCTGGAAAGTTCCACGCGTGTCCAGAGATTGCACTCTCTAACAATCCATATCCTTCTCCTCTCTGCCAGCACCAGATGCGCGCAAACTCCCTCGCCGCGTAGGCCCTTTCCCCTCTCTTCTCTCCGCCGCGCGCCGTCCTCAGTGCTCCGTGGAGCCCGTGTCGACTCACACGCGATCTGCTCTCTTGCGGGACGCTGGTCGTGAGTTCGAATCTCACGTCGCTGTCACAATATGTATGAGTAAATTATTTTAGATTGGGAGTTACGAAGTTTATAATTACAAATTATTGTTTTTTTATATTATTCGTCTATTATTTTCTTCTTATAAGGCAGTGGACGATTAGAGCACATGTTTGATTACCACCCGGCTGTACATGTTTGTCGTTCTGGTCCATTGACATTGAGACATGCGCTACTTTCGTTCGGTGGAGATATAGTCCAAGTTCACACAAATTAATAGTTTTGGTACCATTAAAACAGAATGTACTATTAAGCAGACGAAAGACTGAAGTTTGGGGAAAATTGAAGAACATTTTTAATCTTTGATTTCGTTTTAAACAAATCTACTTCCTTCCTGTTTCGAAAAAAATATAAATTTTCGCAATTTTGAAGGTCTCCTGATGGCACAGCACCCGTTTTAAATAATCCGACATTTAAATACCTGGATTTGTGTATGCTCACTTCTTCACTGTTTTCTTGCATTTAATGTTTCCAATATTCTTTGCATCCAAAATGCGCCTTGTGAAAAAATTTTTAGCCTATTGCTTTGAAATTTGGTACAATAGTGCAAATATATAACTAATGAATATAAATTATGCTGTATATTCTGCAGGTAATAAAATCATAATTATAATAGAAGAGTGTGCTCCCGAAACTAGCTCAGTCCATTTGGTCATTTTTATTATATATATACTTAATTACTTACTTACTTACTAACTTACTTACTTACTGACTTTTAAAACCCGGAGGTTCATTGCCGCCCTCACATAAGCCCGCCATTGGTCCCTATCCTGAGCAAGATTAATCCATTCTCTATCATCATATCCCACCTCCATCAAATCCATTTTAATATTATCTTCCCATCTACGTCTCGGCCTCCCTAAAGGTCTTTTTCCCTCCGGCCTCCCAACTAACACTCTATATGCATTTCTGGATTCGCCCATACGTGCTACATGCCATGCCCATCTCAAACGTCTGGATTTAATGTTCCTAATTATGTCAGGTGAAGAATACAATGCGAGCAATTCTGTGTTGTGTAACTTTCTCTATTCTCCTGTAACTTCATCCCTCTTAGCCCCAAATATTTTCCTAAGAAACTTATTCTCAAAAACCCTCAATCTCTGTTGCTATCTCAAAGTGAGAGTCCACGTTTCACAACCATACAGAACAACCGGTAATATAACTGTTTTATAAATTCTCTCAGATTTTTTGGCAGCAGACTGGATGATAAAAGCTTCTCAACCGAATAATAACAGGCATTTCCCATATTTATTCTGTGTTTAATAATCCTCCCGAGTATCATTTATATTTGTTACTGTTGATCCAAGATATTTGAACTTCTCCATCTCTTTGTAAAATATATATTTCCAATTTTATATTTCCATTTCGTACAGTTTATATATATAGACACACACAAAAGTCGGTTCGTTTACTAAATTACTAAATTATTGTAAAGTCGTGGCACACGTCGTAGGTTGGTCACCCCTGTTCTAGATACTACATGCTCTGTTGCATTCATTAACATACATCAGGGTTATCCGGGTAATTCTCCATTCATCCAACTTGATATTGAGTCCAGACGTGGACTTGATGTTACGTCCGCCTGACTTCCATCTCAACAATGGTACATGAATATGATAATGATCGTGTACTGGCATTACACACCTGGGCTGTAGCCTAGCTTTCCTCCCGGACTGTGGATCAATTAGATTGTAATAGGACGCACGCCGAAGAGCACAGGTAGCGCTATTGAACTCTGGTGGAGATTAAGTGAACCTAACTTTAAAATTGTCATGGCAACAGTGATGTCAACGAAAAGGCATAAGAGAACCATCTCCGTTCTGAAGGGAAAAGGTGAAAGGAGATTCGAAGGATTCCTGTAGTTAAGTGAAACGTTAATGCTAGTAGTGTTAGTAGTATTTATTTAACCTGGTAGAGATGAGGCCGTCAGGCCTTCTCTGCCCCTCTACCAGGAGATTCCAACTATAATATGAAGAATAAGATTGCAATAAAATTAGTATTAAATTTACAATTACAGTTACAAATAAAATTACAATTAGTGTTAAATTTACAATCACAATTACAAATAAAATTGCAATTAGTATTAAATTTACCGCTATACTGGAGAATTAGCACGGTCGCTTTGAACCGTGCCGTTACGTTTACCACCAAATTTAAGTAAATACACAATGTCACCAACATAAGAACATGACGTTGGTGTGTGGCTTAGTTGGCGGGAGAAATTTTCTCTCTCTCTCTCTCTCTCTCTCTCTCTCTCTGCCTCCTTCGTTCTGAACATTACTGAGAGATAGCACCAGTGTTAGCTACAAAGTGTGTTTGCGCAAATATATTGCAAGTAGATTACGTGACTTATTACGTGTCTTAGATGAGAGTCTCGAGACAAAACAGTTTTGTGCTATATTTCTTTTTCTCCTTCTCTCTCTACCTCCTTCGTTCTGAACATTATTGAGAGATAGCACCACTGTTAGCGACAATGTGTATTTGCGTAAATATTGCGAGTTAATTATGACGAGTGCCTTAGATGAGAGGCTCGGGACAGAAACAGTTTTTCTGCAGCGCATGCGCGGACCTCTCATGCAGTGGGAGCGTGATCCTTACTTGAATTTATTTTTGCGTGTACATTGAAGATTAAATGATTGAGATCCCTTCTTGCTCCGGTTACAGACCTTGCATTTACGAAGGTTAGGTTAGGTTAGCTTTGGTTAGGTTAGCTTAGCTTTGGTTAGCTTAGGTTAGCTTAGCTTTGGTTAGGTTAGCTTAGCTTAGGTTAGGTTAGCTTTGGTTAGGTTAGCTTAGCTTAGGTTAGGTTAGCTTAGCTTAGGTTAGGTTAGGTTAGCTTTGGTTAGGTTAGGTTAGCTTAGGTTAGCTTTGGTTAGGTTAGGCTAGCTTTGGTTAGGTTTGCTTGATTTCATTCGTCCAGAAATAAAACAACAACGCCGTCATAATTACGTACTTTACGCTATGGCTAACATTAACCGGAAATTTACTTTCCGTCATTTTAATGGTATTCCGTGAAACACACATTTTTTCCTGTTAATTTCCTTGTGATAACCTAGTTTTTAATCCTTTTACATTTTCATTTTCCTTTAATGCATTAAAAAAACCGCCATTGTACTACATAAAACCTTGAACTTGACTAATGGAGTGAATTATTATTATAGTCGCGAATTTGACTGCCACCATTTCGATTATATTTTGTTTGATACGGCTCGTTACGGCCCGGTGACTAGTGGCCAGCGATCAGCGTCGACTATCGATATTGGTCTGCCGTGGGTATTATCCAGTTGTTCCAAATTTATAATTACAATTACAAATAAAATTATAATTAGTATTAAATTTACAATTACAATTACAAATAAAATTAAAATTAGTATTAAATTTACAATTACAATTACAAATAAAATTACAATTAGTGTTCAATTTACAATTACTATTACAAATAAAATTACAATTAGTATTCAATTTACAATTACAATTACTAATAAAATTACAATTAGTATTAAATTTACAATTACAATTACAAATAAAATTACAATTAGTGTTCAATTTACAATTACTATTACAAATAAAATTACAATTAGTATTACATTTAGAATTATAGTTACAAATAAAATTAAAATTAGTATTAAATTTACAATTACAATTACAAATAAAATTACAATTAGTATTAAATTTACATTTACAATTACAAATAAAATTACAATTAGTATTAAATTTACAATTACAATTACAATAAAAATCAAAGTACGAAAAGCTTACCTGACTAATTAAAGCTAAATAATTTATCATAGATATGCTCTTTGTTGGGTGACATCATCGTTATCATTATCAATAACATCATGGCTGAGGCCATTCATTTGACCTCTTCCGTTTTCAAGATTTAGGGAAGAATTTAGGGGCCAGCGCAACAGTGATCTAAGCCAATTTAAAAAAATTGTAGAAAAATCAAGTTAAAGTTATATAATTGTGGTTTTTCATAGAATTCGAAACGTTTTGTTGGTAGTGGTGTGTTGTGTGATGCTTAGTCAACTTAACTACTATGTTATATAATCTTTTATTAAGAAGTTTCACACTGATTCTCAATCAAGTTTACAAGCTCTTCAAGATATATTATCTACCAACGCACTAATTCAAGAAATACACCAGCTCCTCACTGATTTGATGAAACAAGGACGAAAAATAACTCTAATATGGATCCCTTCTCATCAGGGCGTTCCTGGAAATGAAACTGTAGATGCCGCAGCAAAAGAAGCTACACGACTTCCATTGCATTTTTAACATCTATTCCTCATACAGACGCCATTAAATACATATCCAGAAAACTGTACAACCGTTGGCAAACATCATGGACAGAGTCATCATCAGCAAACTTCACGAAATAGTACAACATTCCAGAATGAAATATCCACTACAGAATTTTAAAATCAAGATCAAGTAATAATCACCAGATTGCGACTTGGCCACACCAAAATTACACATTCTTATCTTCTAGAGCAGGCCTGCAAAGGTTTGCGCTCTCCAAATCACAGCTCAATGAGCGGAATGCAGATATTAGCTGCGCTCTGTATAAGGGTGGACTGGAAGAAGGGTGATCTCGTACAGAATATACACAAAAGGAAGTACTATTACGAGTTCTTATGAAATAATCCCTGTTCAGTGTTTGCAGAACTATCTTGAACTATTATTAATTAATAAAGAAATATTTATTTTACAGAAGTAATAGAAATTCTATAGCTACTTAAATGTACAATATCATTTCGTTATATTTTTATTTATCAGTACATCAAAACGCTGTTCGCAGCTGAAAGGAACAGTAGCCTACTGATCGTAATGAAACATCAGTTACAGATGGTCGATGTCTGCCTTTATTAAAGTTGATTATAGAAAACAGTTGCTCACAAATATAAATGTTGAGCCAAACATATAATCATTTTCACAGCCAGCCTGTGTAGTCGTGGATATTATTGCTAATGTTTAGTCTTGTAAAACTCAACCAGGCTAGTAGTATTATTCAAACGATCTTTAGCCCTTAGGTCACATTGAAGATCAATAAGTTTGAGCTGTAAATCGTTAAATGTTAAATGTTATGTTCCGTCTTTTAGATTTCTCCATACTGTACTGTAGCAGTAGGTAAGCAACGTGAAACAGTTACTGAGAATAGGCCTACACACTGCACTCCACTAGATAACTGAGTGGTCGTTTCCTCCTCCTCTACCTAAAGCAAGTCTATGTCATTCTGACGTATCTTCCTCTCCGTTTCGGCGAGCGGTAAACACCGCTCTCCCGCTCCGAAGGAGCGCGCGCTCATTGAGCGCTGTTTGTGCAGGCCTGTTCTAGACAGAACTCCTCCTCCAACATGCACCAATTGCCACAGTAGGATCTCTGTACGCCATTTAGTTTCTCAATGTCCACTATATCACCTTCATGGAGATGAACTCCATATACCAACAGACTTATCAAAGTTCTAAACAACCCATCATTCAGTTCAAAGTTAATTAAATTTCTGAAAGCTATCAACATTTACAAAATGATTATTGTAATACAGTAAACTCTATGTAAACTGTAAGAATTGTTTATGTATTGTCGCGATATGTCTTCCTAAGTTAAAGCGACTTAAAATAAATAAATTAAAAAAAAAGTAGTTTTAGATATATTATAGATTTTATTATGATCCTACAACACTTTTTCTCGGTTAGACCATTGTTACATGCGTGTAAGAAAGCACAAGAAATTTTGTCGGAATAAATGTTGGGTTTTTAAACGCAATGAAACACAGTTCTAACAGTTTCGTGTAAGTTTTACAATGAGCTTTTCACAAAAATTTTCAATTATTGAGGATCTCAGTGCCAAAGGGATTAATCCCAAATGTATTGAATATTTTTGTGGCTTTTAGATAGCTCATGCTATATTTTTATCTGCTTTACAACTTTCTAAAAAAAAGGGGTATCCCATCTGACATTTACATCCAATGAAGTTATAGAAATTCATTCTTTGTAGAGAAATTAAAATTATTTTTCTCACATTTTGTCATTTGTGGGATAGTCCTTTTCAAAAAATTTATATTATTATTTATTAATTATTATTATTATTATTATTATTACATCAGCTGCTTTTCTATGCGGATGACGTGAATATATTGGAAAAATCCACAAACGATTAGGGAAAATACAGGAATTTTACTTGAAGGAAGTAAAGAGCTAGGTTTGGAAGTAAATTCTTAAAGACAAAGTATATTATGATTATGTCTCGTGACAGAATATTGTACGAAATGGAAATATAAAAATTGGAAATTTATCCTTTGAAGAGGTGGAAAAATTCAAATACATTGGAGCAACAGTGACAAATATAAATTACACTCGGGAGGAAATTAAACGCAGAATAAATATGGAAATGCCTGTTATTATTCGGTTGAGAAGCTTTTATCATCCAGTCTGCTAACAAACTATTTGAAAGTTAGAATTTATAAAACAGTTATATTACCAGTTGTTCTTTATGGCCGTGAAACTTGGACTCTCACTTTGAGAGAGGAACATAGTTAAGGGTGTTTGAGAATAAGGTGCTTAGGAAAATATTTGGGGCTAAGAGGGATGAAGTTACAGTAGAATGGAGAAAGTTACACAACACAGAACTGCACGCATTGTATTCTTCACCTGACATAATTAGGAACATTAAATCCAGATGTTCGAAATGGGCAGGACATGTAGCACGTATAGGGCGAATCCAGAAATGCATATAGAGTGTTAGGTGGGAGGCCGGAGGGAAAAAGACCTTTGGGGTGTCCGAGACGTAGATGGAAAGATAATATTAAAATGGGATTTGAGGGAGGTGGGATATGATGATAGAGACTGGATTAATCTTGCACAGGATAGGGACCGATGACGGGCTTATGTTAGGGCGGCAATGAACCTCCGGCTTCCTTAAAAGTCATAAGTATAATAATAATAATAATAATAATAATAATTAATATTTATTTATTTATTTATTTATTTATTTATTTATTTATTTATTTATTTATTTATTTATTTATTTATTTATTTATTTATTTATTTATTTATTTATTTATAATTTTAATTTGTGCAAAACAACAGCACAAGGCCAATTACAGTTTAGCACAAGAAACAAAACAAAACAAAACAAAACAGAAGAAATAATCATGGGAATGAATGATAGAAATGGCATTGGTATAATACAATGAATATAATAGTCATCAATAATCTTTGACCAAATGCAACAAAATAAATAGCAATATCTGACAATAATAACAAGTAAGGATATATCATGATAAACTCAAAAGGTGTATACTACACATTAAATGGATCAAGCTTAATCCATGCAAATTAACATATTTTATACATCTGCAGACCGGAGACAGAGATTTAGAATATCTATTATAAAAAAATGTTATGAAATCTTAAACCATTAGCAGGAATACAAAGACTGATATTGCTTATGAATGATTCACAATCAATATCACCCTTAATGACTTTACAAAAGAATAAATAATCAAGATCTTGACTTATGGCAAATAAACTGCAGCAGTTAAAATATTTACAGTTAATCTCATATTTATAATCATCGGAATTTGGTAAAAATCTATAAGAACACAAGGAAATAAATTTTATTTGATAATAATAATAATAATAATAATAATAATAATAATAATAATAATAATAATTCCTAGCCCATGTATTGTGAGTCCCTATCACCACGGCATGGCGCGTCCTCAGGTTGCGGATAGAGGAGACGGCCTCCAGATATGGAGGGTAGCTGCGAATATATTGAATAAGCAGTCGTGGACAGCCGATAAGGAGTGGTCCTCCAGCTTGGGGGTTGGGCGAAGGGCTAACAACCCATCATCGTAAAAAACAGCTTGTTACGAATCCCTACAATAAGCCTCGGAATAGGACTGATTCTCTGGCACGGCTTCTTGTCTATGCGGATGACGTGAATACACAAACGATTAGGGAAAACACGGAAATTTTACTTGAAGCAAGTAAAGCGATCGGTTTGGAAGTAAATCGGGAAAAGGCAAAGTATATGATTATGTCTCGTGACCAGAATATTGTACGAAATTGAAATATAAAAATTGGAGATTTATCCTTCGAAGAGGTGGAAAAATTCAAATATCTTGGAGCAACAGTAACAAATATAAATGACACTCGGGAGGAAATTAAATATGGGAAATGCGTGCTATTATTCGGCTGAGAAGCTCTTATCATCCAGTCTGCTGTCCAAAAATCTGAAAGTTAGAATTTATAAAACAGTTATATTACCGGTTGTTCTCTATGCTTGTGAAACTTGGACTCTCACTCTGAGAGAGGAACATAGGTTAAGGGTGTTTGAGAATAAGGTGCTTAGGAAAATATTTGGGGCTAAGCGGGATAAAATTACAGGAGAATGGCGAAAGTTACAGAACGCAGAACTGCACGCATTGTATTCTTCACCTGACATAATTAGGAACATTAAATCCATACGTTTGAGATGGGCAGGGCATGTAGTAGGTATGGGCGAATCCAGAAATTCATATAGAGTGTTAGTTGGTTAGTTGGGAGGCCGGAGGAAGAAGACATTTGGGGACGCCGAGACGTAGATGGGAGGATAATATTAAAATGGATTTGAGGGAGGTGGGATATGATGATAGAGACTGGATTAATCTTGCACAGGATAGGGACCGCTGGCGGGCTTATGTGAGGGCGGCAATGAACCTCTGGCTTCCTTAAAAGTCATAAGTAAATAAATATAACAATAATAATAATAATAATAATAATAATAATAATTCCTAGATTGTCACTGACCTGTCAAAATCAGGCAATCAGAAACCTGCAGTGCTTTGTATCCTTTCATATATCGGCACTGCTTTTTTGAATTATTTCATTACACAATTAAAAACATGACATTTATGTTTCCCCCCCCCTCATCCCTCGGGGCACAGGTGTTAAATTGAACCCCGGCGCTGCAATTATTACGCCTAGGAGACAGACAGACAGGTACGCGGATGGACAGACGAACAGGCTCGGCTTGGTTTCCGCGAAGCATTATGCATGCGGACTGATTGGATTAGCATTTGCGATCGAATTGCCGACTCCCTGTTTTAATTGAAACAGATGACAAATGCTGCCCGGCAACTGTCACACGCTCTGGCGGTGATAAATGGCGCGGGCGGGATATTGCACCTGGGAAGCATAATGGTCGCGAATTTGAATTGCAGAACGTCCCACTCACTCCAGAATGATTGTGTCAAAAACATTAATGTGATGGCCACCATATTTTACGGCGTCTTGCGATGTGTTCACAGCACGTGGTCTTGTGAAACAAGTATCGTAACTGATAATCGATACTGATTAATTTCTTAGATGTCTCCTTACTTTCACTTAATTCGTTACTTAGTAAATTATTTTGATATCTTATAAACAGTATGTTTTCATAATGCATTTCCTTCATCCATTTTTATTAACTGATTAATTTAATTATTTATTTAATTATACATTTATATATATTTATTTACTTAATTACTTATATACTTCTATTTTTATTTATTTATCTTTTCAATTATTTCATCATTTATTTACTTATTATTATATAGCCCTACTTATTCAATTATGTATTATTTTCTTAATTTCTTTATTATTCATTTATTTATTTTTTTTATTTTAATTATTTACCTATTTCAATTTATTTATTTATTTTTTATTTGTTTATTTACTTATTTAATTGTTTTAAGATATCAATATCTTTACCTGTTTATTTACTTTGCTTATTTATTTTTTATTATGTACTTATTTTTTTAATTATATATTTTTAAAATATTTAATTATTTGTTTTTTATTTATTTATTTTTAGGATTTAATCATTTGGTTATTTACCTATTTATTTAGTTATGTATTTATTTATTATATTATTTATTAATTATTTGTTTACTTATTTTATGTATTTATTTTTTAATTATTAATATTTTTATTAATCTTTACTTTTTGTTTCTTTATTTATTTATTTATTCATTTTTTCTTTATTTAGTTATTTATTTTCATTTATTTGTTTATTTATTTATTTATTTATTTTTATTTATTTGTTGATTTGTTTATTTACTTATTTTATTTATTTGTTTCTTTAATTATTTATTTAATTTATTTTATTATTTATTTTATTTTATTTATTTCTTTTTTTGTTTATTTATTTATTTATTATTTATTTATTCATTTTTATTTATTTTGTTGTTTACTTTTTAATTATTTGTTTATTTATTTATTTATTTATTTATTTATTTATTTATTTATTAGTTTATTTATTTATTTATTTTATTTATTTATTTGTTCTTTATTTATTTAAATGCTTATTTATTCATTTATTTGTTTGTTTTTATTTATTTTATTCATTCATTTATTTATTTATTTATTTATTTAATTAATTATTTATTTATTGGTTGATTTGTTTATTTATTTATTTCCTTATTTATTTGTTAATGTATTGTTTATTTATTAATTTATTTATTTACTTAATTGTTAATTTATTTATTTAATTGATTTAATTTATTTATTTATTATTTAATTTATTTATTGATTTATTATATAGTTATTTATTATTTATTTTATTTTTATTTTATTTATTTTTATTATTTATTTATTATTTATTTATTTGTTTACTTATTTATTTATTTATTTATTTACTTATTTATTTATTAACCTTTTTACTTGTAATTCAGTGAATAATGATATCTTGGATGTCGGCAGTAAACTACTTATTGTGACCACTTTCAGACAAGTTACTTTTCTCTCCACATGCATCTGGTAGTGTTTCGGTGTAGGATGCTTTGTTGTTGTTGTTGTTGTTGTTGTTGTTGTTGTTGTGTAAATGAAATCCTGTTGGGATTATTTATTTAGATACTTGCGTCTATGTAATTTTGTCAAAAAATGAACTTTTTTACGAGTAGAATACTTTATTTTTTATAACAAATCTGCTTGTATTAATGAACTCTTGAATTAGTATAATTTATCGTTTTTATAATCTTTGTATATTATTAAGACTGAGTGTTTACTCAATAAATTCAACAAAGACTGTACTTAATATATAGAAAATAATTCACTTGGGGCCCAGTGGAAAACTGTCGTAATCATGAAAGCGTCATATTCCTAAGAATTTGTACGTAATTATTGCTTTCCGTTCCAGTAGAAAACTGTGCTAAGTTAAAAAATACATATTTTTCAATACTTATTAAATAGTATTTCAATTAAAAGTCTAACATATAACATTAAGAAATTCATATTACTTTCAAGTGTTTTGAAGTCACGTTCTGTGATTTGATAAGCTGTTTTAAACCTTTTAAACATTGTCTTAAAAAGTGCCTTAAGAAGTTGTAATTTTTAATATAAGATAATTTTTTTCTGGTCGTGGGAGTCAAGTTATTTTGTCCTACAGCTGTGGTAGAAATTTTGAATATTTTGGACGACCCTGTTCTGACTGCAAACCTCTATTGCCGCTGCATAAACATAGATAACAGCATCGTCGCAACGGTGTCACGGGCCCCTCATTGTATAACGTTTCCACACTCCAAAATGCTAATAAATATATTGATCTTCACACCTCAACATTCCACGAGACACTCTGTGTAACCTCTTGGCAAGTTACCCCACTATGACAACACGTAAGTGCTACAGATAATATGTCTGTTTTAATAGGAGACTACAGTACATGATGCTTCCTGTTACATCTCCATGATTTATCTCAAATTATGTTGATGTCACTTGGGTACGTTGTGGTGGATCGATCCAGGTTCGATTCCCGAAGTATTAACCAAAAAATTAATCTTATCACCTCTTGCAGTTGTTCTGTGTTGTCTCGGCGGTGGTCATGCGCTGTGGTAACGTCACGTCCAGGGAATCTCACAGTAAACTTGTCTAATTTAGGTTTAATAAGATCGATAGGTGCACAGCTTTCTTATGCTGCATATCTTGATGTAGAACCACAGTCTAATATATAGGGTGTACCTAAATTGGTGTCAAATATTTCGGGGACGTGTTCCTAACACCAAAACATTACAAAAAGTTCATATGAACATTGGTCTCAAAATAATTTATTTCAGAGTTACAAGATAAAATTTAATGTTACAAAAATTGCTCGAAGTGATTTCCTCCTGCTTCGATGTGTCCCTTAAACCTGCGTTACATGCTCTGGCGTACTCTGTTGAAAATTCCTGGAGTGTTTCGTATTTCGTGAAATCCATTTGGATACGCTCTCAGAATATCAACTTTAAGTACAGGAGTCGCATAAACCAGGGATTTTAAATGTCCCCAGACGAAGAAATCCATTGGATTGAAATCAGGCGATCGAGCAGGCCATGCAATGAATCCCCTTCGACCAATACATCTTTGGGGAAATCGATCATTAAAAAATTTACGAACTATCAGACTGAAATGAGCTGGAGCAGCACCGTGTTAAAACACATTCGTTGGATAACGTCCAGAAGCACATCTTCAATTAAATGATGCAAATCATTTCGTTCTGTTCACTCACAGAATACATTTTCTTCTGATATCTTTGCTCTACAAAATACAAACAAACAAAAAACCATCAAACAATCAGGGGTCAATGAAGGGACAAATCCTTTAATAACTCCCTAACGAATGGTTTTCAGACCCATGTTCTTATTAACTTTTTTTTAATTCTTTTGATGTTAGGAACACGTCCCCGAAATATTTGACACCAATTTAGATATCCCTGTATACAGTCATGAAGTTCAATACTTACTAAATATGAGAACATAGATAGTTGCTCACCACCAGGATCGCTGCTCACCACCAGGATCGCTGCTATCAACTCATCACTGAGACTTTCCCTAGCAGACGATAAAATGTATTGTACTTTCGATATCGTGTTCTTTTGAAAATATTAACACCTTCCTTCCACTATTGAAATATGAAATACAGCACATAAGGTTTATATATTATTTTCATAAAATATATATTATATTCTATAAACTCACCTTCCTGGATCTTTCGGAAGAAGGATAACTCTGACCTCGTTTTCTTACAATTTATAGTGCTACAAACGTCTCCTTGTCCCATATTATTATTCAAATTATTGTATTTTAGCTATTTACAGTTATTACAACCGATAACGAACATTTCACAGTTTACACAACTTTTCACAACAGTGCGAAATACGGCACAGTTAATGCCTTTTCGATCCAAACCATAATGTACCATATGTTCGAGTTTTCTATTTCAGTGTATGGAACTCAGTGAAATATCTGTCTGTCTGTCAGTCAGTCTGTCTGTCTCTCTGTCTGTCTATCCAGCTATCTGTCTGTCTATTTATTTATTTATTTATTTATTTATTTATTTATTTATTCATTCATTTGTCTATCTGTCTGTCTATCCAGCTGTCTGTCTATCCAGCTGTCTGTCTATTTATTTATTTATTTATTTATTTATTTATGTGTTAGTTTATTTGTTTATTTATTTATTCATTTATTTATTTGTCTATCTGTGTCTCTATCCAGCTATCTGTCTGTCTATTTATTCATTTATTTATTTATGTGTTTGTTTATTTGTTTATTTTTTATTTATTTATTCATTTATTTATTTGTCTATCCGTGTCTCTATCCAGCTATCTGTCTATTTATTTATTTATATGTTTATTTGTTTATTTATTTATTCATTTATTTATTTGTCTATCTGTGTCTCTATCCAGCTATCTGTCTGTGTATTTATTCATTTATTTATTTATGTTTTTGTTTATTTGTTTATTTATTTATTGATTTGTCTATCTGTCTGTCTATCCAGCTATCTGTCTATTTATTTATTTATTTTGTGTTTATTTATTTATTTATGTGTTTATTTATTTGTTTATTTATTTATTTATTCATTTATTCATTTATTTATTTGTCTGTCTGTCTATCCAGCTATCTGTCTGTCTATTTATTTATTTATTTATTTATTTATTTATTTTTTATTTATTTATGTTGTTTTTTTATTTATTTGTGTTTGTTTATTTGTTTATTTATTTATTTATTTGTCTGTCTGTCTAACCAGCTGTCTGTCTATTTATTTATTTATCTATGTGTTTGTTTATTTGTTTATTTATTTATTCATTTATTTGTCTATCTGTCTGTCTATCCAGCTATCTGTCTATTTATTTATTTATTTATGTGTTTGTTTATTTATTTATTTATTTATTTATTTATTTATTCATGTATTTATTTATCTATCTGTCTTTATTCATTTATTTACTTATTTATTTATTTATTTATTTATTTATTTATTTATTTATTTATTTATTTATTTATTTATTTATTTATTTATTAGTTATTTATGTGTTTGTTTGATTCTTTATTTATTTATTTATTTATGTGTTTGTTTATTTGTTTATTTTTTATTTATTCATGTATTTATTTATCTATCTGTCTATTTATTTATTTGTTTACTTATTTATTTATTTTTTATTTATTTGTTTATTTATTTATTTATTCATGTATTTATTTATCTGTCTGTCTATTTATTTATTTATCTATTTATTTATTTTTTATTTATTTGTTTATTTATTTATTTATTTATGTGTTTGTTTATTTATGTATTTATTTATTTGTTTATTTATTAAAGTGAGTACAAATGAAATTTATAACAAAAATGTTTCTAGCCACTATGACCATATATTGTGTACCCCTGTTGTGCGGGATGCTGCTGCCCCTTTTGTGCGGAACAGTTGACCGCCGTGTGTCAACATAAAGCTGGAATGTTTTTGAATACAAATCTAGGCACTCCAGAGCGCACTTGAAAACAATGCAGTCGACAAATAAACAGCGGCTGACCTACATCTGGAGAGACGCCATTAGCATAAACCATAACAAGAACCGAAATGAAAACTTCACAACGCCTCCACTTCAATCCCCACTGTTCATTCTGGTCCAGAAACTTTTCGAAATTTGCAGATGACCGTTGACACAGCACAGTACGTTGTATTCTGTGACGTGTGGATTGCAATTAAAGAAGCGAACCACAGACAATGGGTAAAAGACCAGATGACATAAAAAAACGCGAAAGAATGTAGTGCTTCGAAATAGTGTATTGTGATACAAGGTTGGGAAATGATTTTTATAAAATCTAGTAAAAGATTGAAAAACGAGTAGAGCGAGTTTTTCAATTTCCGAGATTTTGTAATTAACTTCACAAAACGTGAAAGAAATTTAGAAATCTTCTCAGCATTCGTGAGCTGCCACAAGGGACAAAGAGTACTTAACCATATAAATGTTTACAAGTTCAGTGAACCATTAATTTTGTTTTGACAATGAAACTCTTACAAGTACATAGCTGCAAATACATTTTGTGATTGGTGGAAATATACCTAGTTTTAGAGAGGCAAGTGTTAGAAAAAAGTAAAGAATGCTAATGAACTTGGTTTCATTTCGAATATAGGCGATGCTTCAGGAGAGCAATTGATCCTTTCAATGCAGCTAAGGTTACAATCGGAATAATAGATGTAGGTATTCCAAGCCTCTTAAACACATCTTTCATGAAGAGAGTAGCGGTACCTCTTGCTCCAACCAGAAGTCCGATTATTTCAACCTCTTCTAGCTGGTATTTTTGGAGGTAATATGAAATGGTAGGATTTTAGATATTCTTTTTTTCCTTATCTACTTCTGCTTCACTTCCATTTCACATCCAATCGAAGGCCATGAAACAGCTGCAAACAAACGAAATTTGCTCTGCTGATATATTAATATTAAGTGAAGGAAAATATCATCATACTAAGTCTAACTGTGGTTTATTACTGGCTTTTAAGGAACCCGGAGGTTCATTGCCGCCCTCACATAAGCCCGCCATCGGTCCCTATCCTAAGCAAAATTAATCCAGCCTCTACCATCACATCCCACCTCCCTCAAATCCATTTGAGGTTTCGTAACAAGCTGTTTTTTTACGGTGATGGGTTGTTAGCCCTTCGTCCAACCCCCAAGCTGGAGGACCACCCCTCATCGGCTGTCCACGACTGCTTATTCAATATATTCGCAGCTACCCTCCATATCTAGAGGCCGTCTCCTCTATCCGCAACCTGAGGACGCGCCATGCCGTGGTGATAGGGACCCACAATACATGGCCTGTTGTGGAGTATACTATACATAATTTTCTTTTAATTTTTTGAAGTGTCTTGGATACTATTGAAAATTTTGAAAAATTAAATTTGATAGAAATGAAGAGTATCACTTTTGCAACATTTCTATACCAGAATTATAAATTATAATTTAAAATTTGGGGGCACCAGGAGTCAAAATTACCCCAAAATTTGATTTTCTGTGAAGACTTGATTTGGGATTTTTGGAACCCCAGGATGATTATGTGACAGATTCTTTTTTTTTTTTTCAGTTTTAAAAAAATATAAATTCGGGACTGAAGAAGTTATGTATCTGTGCGACAAAACGTTTTTTCTAAGGCTGTACTTACTTACTTACTTACTTATTTACTTACTTACTTACTTACTTACTTACTTACTTACTTACTTACTTACTTACTTACTTACTTACTTACTTACTTACTTACTGGCTTTTAAGGAACCCGGAGGTTCATTGCCGCCCTCACATAAGCCCGCTATTGGTTCCTATCCTGATCAAGATTAATCCATTCTTTATCATCATACCCCACCTCCCTCAAATCCATTTTAATATTATCCTCCCATCTACGGCTCGGCCTCCTCAAAGGTCTTTTTCCCTCCGGCCTCCCAATTAGCACTCTATATGCATTTCTGGATTCGCCCATGCGTGCTATATGCCCTGCCTATCTCAAACGTCTGGATTTGATGTTCCTAATTACGTCAGGTGAAGAATACAATGCGTGCAGTTCTGTGTTGTGTAACTTTCTCCATTCTCCTGTAACTTCATCCCTTTTAGCCCCAAATATTTTCCTAAGCACCTTATTCTCAAACACCTTTAACCTATGTTCCTCTCTCAAAGTGAGAGTCCAAGTTTCACAATCATAAAGAACTAGTATAAATATTAGGTATAAATTTATAAATTTATATATCTTCTCACCATTAGTGAGCTGCCACAAGGGACAAAGAGTACTTAACCATAGAAATTTTTACAAGTTCATGAAAAACCATTAATTTTGTTTCAACAATGAAATTCTTACAAGTATATAGCTGCAAATATTTTTTTAGATAACTTCTAACTTTCAAATTTTTTGACAGCAGACTGGATGATAAAAGCTTCTCAACCGAATAATAACAGGCATTTCCCATATTTATTCTGCGTTTAATTTCCTCCCGGGTGTCATTTATATTTGTTACTGTTGCTGCCATGTATTTGAATTTTTCGACCTCTTTAAAGGATAAATTTCCAATTTTTATATTTCCATTTCGTACAATATTCTCGTCACGAGACACAATCATATACTTTGTCTTTTCGGGATTTACTTCGAAACCTGTCTCTTTACTTGCCTTCAGTAAAGTAAGCTGTACCCAACTCCTTAAAGTTATCCCTCTGTTAATCAATATTTAACTATATCCCGTCCGTTCAGTAAAAGGATCATATGCTGAGATAAACGAATTTTAGTTATTTTTTTTTTTTTTGTTATCTAATAAAACACACACTATATCACAATGAAATCTGTACCTTAACATCCACCTTTCTTTAAATGTAGAACTGCAGCTTCAGAATGGAAAACAAACAGAGAAATAGCATTAAGTGAGGAGAAAGGAAATTGTAACGAGTCAGCTGAAATGCGGAATTAACTTTAAGGTTTCCAATAGCTAGGGAGATTTTTTTCCGTTTGTCCCGGGATCGAAACTGCGCTGATTGCGCGAACCTGGCCAATTAACAGAGCCTCGCCAGATTGAATATGCTTGCCCACGTTCTGCACCGTCGCACCGGCGCGGACACGCCTCACGGGACAGACAGACATAATTACCTCAGACCAGCACTACCACCGCACCGCAAGTTTACTCCATGTCGGTAAATGATTTCGTAGAACACGTGATGTGATTTACTCATGCGCTGTTTTATTTCGTTAATTAAATATCAATTTGCTTTCTTATCAACAGTAATCTCACTAGAGGTTTTGATTTATCTAGAGAAAATCAAAACTCGAGTGGGATTTAACTGACTATTACAGGATTAGAAGAAAGTATATAAAGATTAGAAGTAACGAAGTACTCCAATACAATAAAATATATATTAATTGACAAAACTGTCTTCAAATTTGTACCATCTCAACATTATAAATATTACGCTAGTAGATGGCAGTAATGTGTTATGAATAGCCGTTTTCTTATCAGTTGTGCCAACTATGGAATCTTCATTGAACTCTGTGGACGGTTACTGGTCAACAAGGCTTTGTTGATTCAGTTTCATTTTTATTAAAACAGTTGCATTCCACTTCAATTATCCCGATCCCAGTAATCAACGTCACTTGACAGAGGATTTTCAATAAATCTTAATATTAAACAATCTCTGATATGTGACTATTCATAATATCATATAGCAGAAGCTATAACATAACCTAAATGTGTTACAAAAGTTTTAATTATGGATTATGAAAAAAACAAGAAACATTTTAATTAACGATGATGAAATAAAAAATAAACATGAATAATTTTAAAAGAAACAATTATTGAAAATAGGTACAATTTTCAAATTTGAATGTTTTAGTGGTTGGTGGTTCAGTTGATGTTATATTGGACGTGTGCGTAAAAGAAGTGAACTCGGTGATATACATGGTGTATCTCTCAACTTATTCAGGATTTCCGAATGGTGCTCTTCATTTATTTGTAAATAGGGTTTCAGGGAAGATGCATAGCTATGACCAATGATCTTTATTAATTCTTGTTCTTGAATGCCAATGCGAGTCATATTTGAAAGTGCTGTGCATCGACTGGAGTGGTTTGTAATTTTTCTGTTTTTTGACGTCCAGACCAGTGCAGTTTGAAATGTTGGCAAACAAAGAAACAAACGCTAGGGTAG
The DNA here is from genome assembly GCA_025594305.2 of Periplaneta americana. NCBI lineage: Eukaryota > Metazoa > Arthropoda > Insecta > Blattodea > Blattidae > Periplaneta > Periplaneta americana. The sequence continues at coordinate 13,017,113 of JAJSOF020000035.1, forward strand.
TGATAAAATTAAACAAATGCTAGGGACGCGATAAAATTAAACAAATGCTAGGGACGCAATAAAATTAAACAAATGCTAGGGTCGCGATAAAATTGTGCGATAAGCAGCCATGATTGGTTGAAAGACGTCCTTTTCGTACCGTTTTATTGGTCAAAAGTAGTGTGACGTAGTAAAAGTGTAATAGTCACCGGAAAACTATTTCTCTTTATTGCAACCTTCTTAAATATCTGAATCCTTTCTACTTTATATCTAACAGATCATCTCATATACAGAGTGTTAAAAAAAGTATCCAGTATTTTAGGAGGTGCTAGTATGCATCAAAACTAGAAAAAATGTCTAATAAACATGGGTCCTACAACACACACTTTCTGAGATCTGAACACTTGTTCATAGGAAGTGCTCAATGTTACTCCATTCATGGCAATGCATTCCTCTGTCCTTCACGTAAGGCAGGCATTTCAGAAATCAGACACTGAAAGTGCAGTGTATGTGCGCGGAACGCCGGTCTGTGCAGATTGTGTCATTCACGTGTTGCTCTTACCAGTTCTTAGCGGGAGGGATGTACAAGAATCTATTCTGCGCTTCTAGTGTTCAATTAAATTGACATTTGGACGTTATAAACATACTTAGCAGAAGGAAAAAAAAACACAATTATTGTCAGTGTCTATATTTGACAATAATTGTAACACAAGAAACAATAGACTTTAATTTGTTTAATTTGTAATTCAGTAAATATAAAATATTCTTTGTTTCTCTATGATAAATTATCTAGCTTTAATTATTCAGGTAATCTTTTCGTACTTTGATTTTATTGTAATTGTAAATTTAATACTAATTGTAATATTGTTTGTAATTGTAATTGTAAATTTAATACTAATTGTAATTTTATTGTTGATATTGTAGTTGGAATCTCCTGGTAGAGGGGCAGAGAAGGCCTGACGGCCTTATCTCTACCAGGTTAAATAAATAAATACTAAAAAAAAATACTAGACTTACTCAGTTACAATTCACAAAGCAGTCGTTTGTAAAGAATCATTTATTTACATGACTTGCATACAGTATTTGAAGAAAATATAAATATTGCAGTAATTTCGAAACAACAAAAAAAGAATACAGTATTTCATTTTACGTAGGAGGTACTGATTATTTCAAAGTAGTACTCTTTCATTGTTCCTCGAGCATTATTGAGACCATTGGTGCACAAATGTTAAAGAAAATATTTTACTCCCAATTACATGCAATAGGACATTGTGAGGCTTTTACACTGGAATCATTTCCTTGCCGTATATTAATATATATTTCACATTATTATTAATAAATTGGATAAATTAAGCTTGAATTTAAATTTATATATACTTTATTTGGAAAGCGTTGAGAGCAAGTATTAGCAAGTTGGGAACGTTAGTGAATTGAGTTAAAAGAGTACTTCACAAACTGTGAAGCGAGGACATTTTCTTTATGTCAGTTTTAAAGATTTATTAACGTAAGTATATTAAGATAATATAGTAACGTGAGATGGAAAATTCGCCATTATGTATTATTTTTTCCAGAAAATTTTTCCGCCTTACAAATAGTGCTTTCTTCTTTCTCTTACAACCTCAAGACCCTCATATGTATTCCTCACTCAATATTCTCATCACTTATCAGCTTATCAAATAAAAGTTGTAAGTCGTCTAACCATTGATGGTTGTGTTAGTACAGACTCCAAAACAACATCATTGTCATGTTTGTTTTGCCGTGAGAGTACTGATTAAGAAATAAGAGCAGGCGAATATCACATTTTGAGAACTTTACTAATCTGATTTAAATTCTCACATCACTATTAGGTCCATATGATATGATGAAAGCCTTTCATTTTAAAATAATTACTGTTGGCTGAGGAAAACATCTTCTTCGTTATATCTGTGGACTCCTCACTTTATTTTTCATAACGCATTCACAATCACAGCTCAAAGAGCACACCCGTACTGATCTGCGTTACTGAAACTAAAGCTGTTCTGCTACTGCAGGTAATGTACAGCCCTGTCGCGTTCCCCTCCAAGCCGATTCACTCCCTCCAGGTAGGGGAATAGGAACTCCACATTGCACAGAGACCAGTGCACAATGTGCGCGACTGCACAGTATGCAGGGTTTTGACATGCCTGGCGTAAGGAATCACGCACTCTTAGAAATTGACCTGGTTGTTCTTGATAACCAAACGTCTAAGGGATTTAGATTTGAGGAAGGAGTAGGCCAAGGTGTGGAGCCTCTCCAATCAATCCAGCGGTCCTGAAATGTCAGCGTCAGGTGTTCACGCTCATTGCGGAAAAATGTGCTGGTGTGCCATCATGCATGAACCACATCTGTAGTCTTTGCTGACATGGCACATACTCCAGCAAGGTAGGCAATACATTAATAAGAAAGCCCTGATAACGAACCCCAGTTAACCTCTTTGGTAGCACGTATGGCCCTTAATCTATCGCCAAGAACGCCTGCCCATACCTTGATTGAGAATCGGTGCTGATGCCTTGTTTCTTCAACTGCATGGGGATTTTCATCAGCCCACACATGCTGATTACGAAAATTCACAACACCATCTCTGCTGAACCCCGCTCATATCCGCAACCAGACTTTTATTTTCAGTATTTCTTGCGACGTATCAGTATTCCATGCCAGGGGTGTCAACTACGGTATGATTATCTGGTAGCCTGCTGTATTGTAGGGAAGAAAAATTCATTGTCATAAATGGACGTCACATTGAGCAACTCCTATGAACAAGTGTTCAGATCTCTGAAAGTATATGTTGTAGGACCCATGTTTATTAGACATTTTTCTTGTTTTGATGCATACTACCACCTCCTAAAATATTGGATACTTTTTTAACACCCTGTATAATTATTTCTTTTAAGTTGGATGAATTATAAGGTTTTAACGATTTTCTTTAGTTGAGCAGTGCAATTTACAGAATGCTACGGTTAGTCTATTATTACGTATTATGAACATGTGACAGTCGTCTATTGTTAACACGAAGAATAAAAAATGTAGATGAAAAGTTTGAGATTGGAGTCCTTCTAAAGCACTACTGAAAACAAGTTTATAAAGCTGCTGGCGTGACGAAGCCGAGGATGAAGGTGTTGTTAGTGAGCGCAGCACAAAAATGGTTTCACATTTTTCAATAATAGAGGAGACCTGGAAGATCTGATCTGTGTATCAAATATTGAGAACATACGCAGAGTTTTGGAAGGAAATCCACAAAAAAGTACTCGTAGATTATCAGAAGAAATCTGTTTTTAGAAAGATACAATACTTCGCCATATTAAAGGCACACTCTTGTAACTTTCAAAACCTTTTTCTGTTTTACAGATATCAAACAAATGTTCACATTGAGATTCTATTGAAATATTGAATGATTGAAAGTAATTGATTTTCTAGTTTTTGGATAATAAGTTTTTTAAATTTTATTTTTAGTATTTTGGACACCTGTATCTTTAGTCAAATTTACCTCTAGTTATCAAATTTTAATATGTGATGTAGAATAGAGAAATAACTCGTATCATTGTTCTGATATGTAATTTAGTTATGTAATTATTGTGAAACTTGGACTCTCACTCTGAGAGAGGAACATAGGTTAAGGGTGTTTGAGAATAAGGTTCTTAGGAAAATATTTAGGGCTAAGAGGGATGAAGTTACAGGAGAATGGAGAAAGTTACACAACGCAGAACTGCACACATTGTATTCTTCACCTGACATAATTAGGAACATTAAATCCAGACGTTTGAGATGGGCAGGGCATGTAGCACGTATGGGCGAATCAAGAAATGCATATAGAGTGTTAGTTGGGAGATCGGAGGGAAAAACACCTTTGGGGAGGCCGAGACGTAGATGGGAAGATAATATTAAAATCGATTTGAGGGAGGTGGGATATGATGATAGAGACTGGATTAATCTTGCACAGGGTAGGGACCGATGGCGGGCTTATGTGAGGGCGGCAATGAACCTTCGGGTTCCTTAAAAGCCATTTGTAAGTAAGTAAGTAATTATTGCCTTCAAAATTTACTTATAATTTGATTTTTTATTTGAAAACAATAAAGATTACTATTATTGGGGCATAAACATATTTACACAAAATCGATACTTTGAACTGATCTAGGGCATGTAAAATTTAATCATAATATGCCTGCAAAATCTAAGAAAGGTTGGACAATATTTACTTTAAAATATAGGGTCATTATACTAAAAATGTAACGGTAAATGACAGTTTAAAATTTAAAGTACTGTTTTAATAATATATTGCACACATAGACATAAAACATTTTTCAAGCCCAACTTAGAAGTGAAATTGAATAAATTTCTTTACAGGATGAAATCACACATAGCCTGCCTGCCTGTTTGCCTATCCTACCTGCCCGTCTGTCCACCTGCCTACCTGCCCTGCCTGTCTGCCTGCCTGCGTGCCTGCCTGCTCCAATCCAATCTAACCTATCTTCAAGTCCACTGTACCTGCCTCCTTGTCTGCAGTTTACCTGTTTTTGTCGTAAATACAGATGTTCCGTAAGTAATGTCATTAATTTCAGAGGGATATTCCTTGAGATATTAAAAAAAAAGTTTAATACAATTTTGATCTTTTCAAGAAAAATATTGTTTTACACGAATTATTTCATAGCCTGTTTTGGAGAAGGTATTGATTGAATTCCCAACATGCTTAGTCGATTTAAGAGAGCAGTGTATTATGATAATGAAAAATTGAAAAAAATTTAGTTTTGCCCTTAACATGTGCAGAACTTTTATACGAATAAATGTAACTTTTCTTTCTGAAAAGGAATTTTAAAATGTTACATTTGCTCGGATCAAATTTCTGCACATTTAAAGGACAAAACTAAAATTATTTCCATCACTTATAATTATAATGGGCTATTCCATATGAATACTCTAATTTTTCCCCTATTTATACAAGGTGCTGAGGAGAGTGCATTTTCAGAAATATACTATCGAAAGTCAAACGCTTTTCGTACTATTGAGCGACAAATTTAGCGTATTTTATAAAAACAAGACTGTTTCAGCGCTCAGAACTCTGAAACCATTTACTGCAGAACATTGAACGGGAGCTAATTTTGAAGCTGACATTTGGTAGGTTATGTTAAGAAGTATTCCTTATTTTTATTGTATACAGAGAGACAGATAACCTGATTTTACTTACTTTTAGGCATTATGCCCATTTGTAAAAATGTAAAAAATATTGAGGAAAAACCTTGCATTATTAAGATGGATTCGGCATTGTTTGCTTAGTGGCTCGGCAATACGTTTCGAGGGTATTAAATAAATTATTTTCACACGCCTTAACTTGAACGGCGCAATACCGCACGCACTGGCCGAGAGCTGAAGATAAGCGAGCGTTGGGCGTCATTTTACTCCTGTGTTTATGAAAACTTGTGATAAAGCTAGTCCAGCTATGCGCTACTAGACGAAACACCACGTGTTTATGTCTCCTGGCCTTGCTTGCCTAGGCGAGCTCCCACCTCACAGTCAGCTGGTTACTTCACGCGCGTACTATTTATTTTCTTTATTTGATATTTTCAATGCTTTCTTATCAACGGTGCACCAGTAAAAAATATGTGTTTATTTTTACTTTCAAAGCGGAATCTAACCATATACTTTAAAAATATTTTTTCGTGGGCAAAGGCGTCTTAATGAAGAAAAATCTAAATTTCTCCATTTCCATAAAAAGTAAGAAAAACTGTTTACATGTCAATATAAACTTTAATTTCTCAGCATCAATATAAACCATGATTTTGATCATTAGGTGAAAGGGTTTCGGAGCCACAACAGTTTAAAGTTGCTAATTTTATGAAAATACGACAAAAACTAAAATATTTTTAATTTAAACACTATGAAGTTCTGATGCCTCAAACTTTGCACGAAGCATTATATCATAGTTGTCTACGTACAAAAAAAGTTTTACTGTATTTAGAAATTGTAAGGTCAATTTTCTCTATATTTCGGTCTATTTGAGATGGAATAGCCCATATAATACACTGCTCTTTTAAATTGACTGAGCTTATTGAGAATTAAAGCAATGGCAATCCCAAAACACACTATGAAATATTTCATATAAAAGAATATTTATCTCGAAAAGGACGCAAAAACGAGGAAAATCATATTGAACGTTTTTGTTTGAAATATGGCAAGGAATAACCCTCTGAAATTAATGACAATACTTATGGTTCATCCTGTATATTGAAATATAAAATAGCTGTACATTGATACGCATCTCACCTTAAGCAATAAAAGCAGTAACTGAGATAATGTGTATAATAATTTCAGAGCCATGTTGAATCTTTCGTACTACTTTTAACTACTTTTAACACTTGACTACTTTTAACACTTGAATATAAATAATTGATTAAATGGCGATCTTACTCGTGTTAATTATGTAAGAATGTGTGGCTTACAGCTGTTTCGGTGCTACTTGACTGATTAAATGGCGATCTTACTCGTGTTAATTATGTAAGCGTGAATGGCTTACAGCTGTTTCGGTTCTAGTTGACACCATCCTCAGAGCCTAGCATCGAAACAGCTATAAGCCACACATGTTTACATAATTAAGACGATTAAGATCGCCATTTAATCAATTATTTTAATTTCAGAGCATCTTAACAACACTTTCAATAACTCGTCAATGCTATTCTTTCATACTCTAGAATGTAACAACAGTGGAAATATAAATCTTACAAGCTTTCTTATTAATACAGTGTTGGCACCTGTTAATTTAAATACTGACGCATAAAAATCTTAAGTGATCAACATGATATTTCTTCAGTAAATAATATAGTGATGATAATAAGGGCATATGTCGACATAAATCGTTAATACAGACAAAATGTTAGAAATTAAGACTTAAGGCAAAATGATCATTTTACTGTATTATGACTTGCATTCCACCCAGACTCAAGTCCGTATTACCAAATGAAAACTTAAGTTTTTCTTTTTAATAGCTTTTCAGAAACTAAAGTTTGTAGGAAAGAAGTGACTTGAGCCCTATTGACCATGCACCGAAGAGTTACGAAAACAAATATATATTTTAAAAATGTAATTACAGTATGGAAATTTTACTTGGAGCAAGTAAAACGATAGGTTTGGAAGTAGATCCCGAAAAAACAAAGTATATGATTATGTCTCGTGACTGGAATATTGTACGAAATGGAAACATAAAAATTGGAGATTTATCCTTCGAAGAGTTGGAAAAATTCAAATATCTTGGAGCAACAATAACAAATATAAATGACACTCGGGAGGAATTAAACTCACAAGCAAACGTTCTGATGGGGGCAGATAAAAAAGTTATTTTTTTTTATTTGTGAAATACAAATTTTGGCCACTCCACCGCAATTACGAGGGCCTTAAAAAATTAATTCGCCAGGGGCCGTAAACAGAATGAAAAAACACAATTTCATTAGACAACTTTATTGGAGCAGACACAGCTTGTTGAGCTATTTTTCAACATATTTTCCATTGGAATTGAGACATTTCTCATATCATGGGATCGACAGAGAGAGGTGCAGACGCAGTCAAACGCTGGTTCCGATCTGAAGCTGCTGACTTCTGCGACACAAAAATTGATCCTATGGAATGACAAATGTCTCAATTCCTGTGGGGGATATGTTGACAAATAGTGCAACAATTGCTGTATCTGTTTTAATAAATATTTCCACGAAATTGTGCTTTTTTCTATAAACGGCCCAAGGGAAAATCACTTTCTGGACGGCCTCGTAATTGCAGTTGAGTGGCCAAAATTTGAATAAGCACTTCTTTTGACGTTATTAACATGGTGAAAGAAAAAAATTAACTTTTTTATCTGCCCCATCAGAACGTTTGCTTGTCAGAATAAACGTGGGAAATGCCGGTTATTATTCGGTTCAGAAGGTTTTGTCATCTAGTCTGCTGTCAAAAAATCTCGAAGTTAGAATTTATATAAAAAAAAAAGTTATATTACCGATAATTCTATATGGTTGTGAAACTTGGACACTCACTTTGAGAGAGGAACAGAGATTAAGGGTATTTGAGAATAAAGTGGTTAGGAAAATATTTGGGGCTAGGAGGGATGAAGTTACAACAAATTGGATAAAGTTACATAACGCAGAACTGCACGCATTGTATTCTTCACCTGGCATAATTAGGAACATTAAATCCAGACGTTTGAGATGGGCAGGGCAAGTAGCACGTATGGGCGAATCCAAAAATGCATATAGAGTGTTACTTGAGAGGCCGGAGGGAAAAAAGACCTTCGGGTAGGCTGAGACCTAGATGGGAAGATAATATTATAATGGATTTGAGGGAGGTGGGATATGATGATAGAGACTGAATTAATCTTGCACAGGACAGGGACCGATGGCGGGCTTATGTGAGGGCGGCAATGAACCTCCGGGTTCCTTAAAAGCCGTAAGTAGGCCTAAGTAAGTAAGGCCTATACGATAATCTTTAGACCTCCCGTTGCTCGGTAAAAAATGTAATCAGAAACCTAGGTTTTTACTGGTTATAGAAAGACCACAAGACAACTTTTGTACGTCGTTACGTTTTGAATTTCGAAATTTTTTTTTTCGATACGCCCAACTGTACAGGCCGACTGAGAGAGAACACGAGTCTACTCTCAGCCAGAGCAGATATATGTACGGTTTAGTTCCCAGAACCGCCGGGTCCTCACTCGCCTTGGACGGGTAATAAGCAAAAATTTACAGAATGGTGTGAGATGCAAAATAACAATATAAATCTGCTTCAGACCTTTTCTTCACCAGCTGTTATGGAATTCGTCACGACGGAACTATTGTCTGGATTTGCTGACAATGTTACATCAGATCTCAATAGTGTAGAGTTGCATAAATCGCACCGCTTCCTAAATGGCACCACTGCTAGTTTAACACAAGTTACTGTAGTAGTGTAGCATCTAGTGGTATTGTTACAATCTACCATATGAACTTCCACCATGTCACTTGATTTCTGCCACTTCTTTGTGCTAGCAACGTGGTGATAGTGTATCTAATATAATCGCTCAAGTGGATGTATATTTAGCTAACATTTTGTAACTAAATAACGGATTTGTATGCAAAGGAATCCATAATCTTAAGATGTTATTCGTTTAAAGAGATATTAAAGAACATTTAACTTAGTACGATTTTCGAACATGTGGTGAGTATAGGCTAGAATGAAGGAAATAATAACTTATGACGTAGTTTCTTAATTCGCACCACTTTGTAGGTGCCTAATTCGCACCGGTGCGATATGAGCAACTGTAGCAATTCTAGCCGTACAAAACAAGGCCAAAAAATTTTAACTGAACGAGGAATGCATCATGTGGGTGCAATATCAAGTGGTGAAAAGGGCGTTAATACTACAAGTGTATGTTGTACAGGGACATCATTTTATTTTTACTAACATTTTTAATATTAACTTGCCTATACCTCTGGATCAACGCCGTTTGCCACCTCCTTCCACGACTGAAGTTCGATGATTTTGGCGTAATATACAAACAAATCACTTTACTAGGTATAGGAGGGAAGAAAAATAGTTCATCCATTTACTAGGAAATATTCCGCTTTTGAGTTTGATCATTTTCATTAGGTTTTTGTTTCATCAAAATACAGTGCAGTATTAACAATGAGTGTTTTTACTCACCATTACACACCATTATGCAGTGTATATTATACTGTCTAGAGCACATTAGCGTACAATATAGAGAATGAAGTTAAATTGGAAAATAATCATAATATGGGTATTTAAACACATTTTTTTAAATAGTGGCCGTTCATTTCGATGCAGGCTTCTTCTAATATGCATATTATCGCACTATAGACTATTGTACCTAATCCCAATTACCAGTTTCGTCCTTCGTACTAGTAACTCATGTTGAAATAATTCTGTACCTACTCTGTAAAAGAGTACCTTACGTACTGTAAATTCAATCTTCACTTCTGCTCGATCCGAAAAGATAAAATTACTCAGACATACTATCTACTGTCCGTCCAAGTAGTTATGTTGTAGGGTCGTAGAAAGGGAGGAAATCAGGTGAAAGTTAATTACTTAAAGAGGCCCTTCTTTTTAAGTTATTTTAAACAGTTGTATAATATTACGTAGAGTCCAATTCCTAACAGAAATTAATGTTCTCAGAAAAGAGGTAAGTCAGCCCAGCCACTAGCTGGCGAATAAAAGCTGGTGGGGGGAACCGGGATACGACGTAGGCAAATGGACGACAGTACCTGTGAGAAAATGATTCAATATTGAAAGCTCTTTCGTCACTGGAAAACGCGAACATATTTTTGGAACGTACTGTTTACTATGACCGTAAGGCTACTGTGACTGTATATACGGTCTTGATCTGTGTGGAGGACGGTTGAACTTCGTTAGCAGAAGGGGTGGGAGTGAAGTACATTGAAAAACTTAGGTACAATAAAAATTGAAGTAAAAATAAAATGATGTCCCTGTACAAGCGCACCAGATATATTGTGCCACCTATGAAAATTTTTAAACGTCGAACAGTGCATCCTACATTATCAGCTGGTGTTCTTCCAGGATGGTTATTTGTTTGCTCTGATTCAGGTTACATCAACAGTGAACTATTTGTCGAATAGCTCAAACATTTTATTTGCCACTCAAACCTGACATAGAAACAAGTGCTGCTTCTGTATGTCCACCTATACGACCCATTCCACAAATTTAGAAGCTAGATTATCTCGGGAAAATGATGTGCTCCTATTTCAGCTTCCTCGTCATAATACTCGTGGAGAACAGGTGACGCAGTTTACAGTTTGAACTGCCTGGTGAAGCACATGGCAAATGTGTAACAACAAAAAACGCATTCAGGAAGTTTAAATGTTAGGTAATTTATCCTCTATTTTTTTCAATTTCATTTGAAGATGCGTTACTCTCTTTCATTAATTTCAATAAACTTACAATTTGAATTTATTACATTATTCATATTAAATAGGCCTACACTTCAATATGTTCAATATTAAGGGAAGACTCCACTGAAAATCATGAAAATTTTTCCAAATTTTTCAGCTATTTCACTTATTCAGAATTTGTATTTTCATACCCCAAAATGGACTCAGCTCAATTCTGATTACAAATACTCGTATGTTTACACTTTTTAAATTAAGGCTGGAAGGGGGCGTGGAATTTAAAGAGCTGTCAAAATTGTTTTTCATCGAAGAATTCTTTTTTAAAATTTCTGATTACAAATCTAGTGACTTTTTGTTGGCTCCCTGAAGTTACTAGATGAATGTAGCGGAGGAGAATATTAATTTACATAAATATTCATTTTATTTTCAAATCTAATTTTCTGTGTTCATTTTTGTTGATTCAACACCAACTTTCTTATGCCGAATATTAATCAATCTGGATGAAATTTTTACTGCAAGTATTTATGACGTAGCTGCATGTTTCTATGCATTTATTTTGTGAGAAATGCTGCTAGTTTATTTCATTAATATTTGTCTTAAGAAAAATATTAATAAAATAAAATAGCAGCATTGGTGTTGAATCAACAAAAATGAACACAGAAAAATAGATTTGAAAATAAAATGAATATTTATGTAAATTAATATTCTCCTCCGCTACATTCATCTAGTAACTTCAGGGAGCCAACAAAAACTTACTAGATTTGTAATCAGAAATTTTAAAAAAGAATTCTTCGATGAAAAACAATTTTGACAGCTCTTTAAATTCCACGCCCCCTTCCAGCCTTAATTTAAAAAGTGTAAACATACGAGTATTGTAATCAGAATTGAGCTGAATCCATTTGTGGTATGAAAATATAAATTCTGAATAAGTGAAATAGCTAAACAAATTTGGAACAATTTTCATGATTTTCAGTGGAGTCTTCCCTTAAAAGCTTTCCTTCATCCTGTTCCCTGCAGTTAAAGAGGTGCGATTTAAAAAACCGCAGGTGCTATTTAGGAAACTAGTTGCCTAAATGGCACCATTGACAAGCGTTTTGAAGATGTCATTCTACTTCAGAAATATTAAATCAAATTCAAGGATTCTTTTTTACATGAAAGGTAAATGTTGTGGGAATGTATTTCTGTAAAGGAATTCAGAAAATAAAAATTGTATTGTTCAATAAAAATTATAAATGCTAAAGTGGTGCGATATAGGCAACCTTACCCTATTATATTCTGCCTTTATATGAAACACTTACAAGGGCATCCCCATAGGTAATCTGGGAGATCGGTACATGGAATATGAAGACAACTCAGCACCTGAAACACGGCAATACGCAGTAATTGGATGGCTACAGCTTTTTGCAGGTGTCGGTTATGTTTGCTCTTCGAATCAACTCAGCCGTGTGAAAAAATAAATGCTATGTAGCTGCCATAGCAACGGAAAGATAAACAATAATCGGGGTAGCTACAGGCATGTAGTTACAGAATTAATTAATTACAGTTTTTTGTTTGTTTTTTTCCTCTTAATTCACTGAATGTTTTCTTTTCTTCGCCACTTTCATCTCCTTTCCTATTGACCTGACCTCCACTGCCGTTTATAGTAATATGCGTTACAAGAGCGGTATGTTGAAGTTTTCATGTTCGAGGAAAAGTTTGAAAAAGCGAAACGTAGTTGGGCTTTTTTAATTTCCGAGAATTTAAAGAAAACATACCGCTCGTGTATCGTAAATTATTTTGTGCGAAGATCGTTTATTACATACCTGAAAGAGGAATTTCTAATTAGTTGCAATGAAATCTCCATCTTGGTGTCTGTTCAATGACGGCAAATTTGCAAAACAAAAATATCTATCTTCAACATTGTTGCTTTAAAATTTTTCTGTGTTTACTATACTCCATAAGGCCGTGATATACGTCTGTCTTTTTTTCCCCCACTCTATGATGAGTCTGGAATCTTGTTGATTTTTTCACGGCTTCCTTAATGTTACTTGCATCACGAATGCAGTAACTTTAGTGGACTTGTAGAGTTTACTTAATTTTTGCAAATATTTAAAAACAATGATTAACAGTGCAATTTAGGTGAAATTGCAGTGGTAAGTTTCTAATTTATAATTATTACTATATTGAACGTCTCTAAAAATAATATGTTAAAAGCCTAAAGCAGTAAAATCAATATATCACTTCAGCGGTAAGAAGTGGGAAATTGTTATGTGTGTTAGGTTGGGAATACTGAATGTGGAATTTTAGACTTTCCGCGGATTGGTTTCGTGCGGAAACCAAGCAAATACGCACGATCTCGCACGAAGGTAATATACAGTGTGTCCCAAATTGACGTTACACTCTTTGAAATACTATTTCACAGCAAAGAAATGAGTTAGAAATACGATTTTTGCGGTTTATGATTCAGAAGGCAGTGGAAAGCATGGAAACATGTTCACCTGTTTATAAACAAACATGGCGGTGCAATTATCGTCCGATGAATGTAAGTGGATACTCATTTGTTATTAGAAAGTGAAGATTGTTGTTGAGGTTCAACGAAGTTGGAGGGTTGAATTTGGAACACAACCACCAACAAGGTTAACTATCACAAGAATCCCAGACAAGTTTGAAGTCGATGGAACGGTGCAAGATGTGTTGAAAGGGCGGTGCGGAAGAAAGAGAAGTTCCACCGATAACGAGAGTGTTGATGCAGTCATGCAGGCTTTTACACAATCCCCAAAGAAGTCAATGAGGCAATGTTCTCGTGAGATTGGTATCAGAAAATCCAGTGTTCATCGAAATTTGCGACCTCAAAAATGGAAGACTTACATTCCGAGACTTGTCCACGCACTAAATGAGGACGACCCAGAGATGGATAGTACGAAGAGGAAGTGCTGCGGAGTTCCCGCCTCGATCTCCGGATTTAACCCCTTCAGACTTCTGCCTATGGGGAGCTCTAAAAAACATAGTGTACGCCACGAAACCACAAACACTGGAGGAACTGAGAGTTCTAATCTAATTTGACTTAATATATTCTAATCTAATCTATCTTAATCTATCAAAATCTATCTATTTAATCTATCCATATCTAATCTATCTCAATATAATCTATTTAAATCTAATCTATTCTTATCTATTTAATCTCATTTATCTAATCTAATCTTATCTTATCTTTTATCTATCTATCTATCTATCTATCTATCTATCTATCTATCTATCTATCTATCTATCTATCTATCTATCTATCTATCTATCTATCTATCTATCTATCTATCTATCTATCTGTCTATCTACTGTAATATAGTCTGTCTTATCTATTCTTATTTATCTAATATAATCTAATCTTATTTTATGTCTATCTATCTATCTATCTATCTATCTATCTATCTATCTATCTATCTATCTATCTATCTATCTATCTATCTATCTATCTATCTATCTATCTATCTATCTATCTATCTATCTATCTATCTATCTATCTATCTATCTATCTATCTATCTATCTATCTATCTATCTATCTATCTATCTATCTATCTATCTATCTATCTATCTATCTATCTATCTAATCTATCTATCTATCTAATCTATCTATCTATCTAATCTATCTATCTATCTATCTATCTATCTATCTATCTATCTATCTATCTATCTATCTATCTATCTATCTATCTATCTATCTATCTATCTATCTATCTATCTATCTATCTATCTATCTATCTATCTATCTATCTATCTATCTATCTATCTATCTATCTATCTATCTATCTATCTATCTATCTATCTATCTATCTACCTACCTACCTACCTATCTATCTATCTATCTATCTATCTATCTATCTATCTATCTATCTATCTGTCTGTCTATCCTAATCTAATCCTAATCTATCATAATCTAATCCTAATCTTCCATAATCTAATCTATCTAATATTGTCTGTCTAATCTATTCTTATCTATCTAATCTAATCTTATTTTATGCCTATCTATCTATCTATCTATCTATCTATCTATCTATCTATCTATCTATCTATCTATCTATCTATCTATCTATCTATCTATCTATCTATCTACCTACCTACCTATCCATCCATCCATCCATCCATCCATCCATCCATCCATCCATCCATCCATCCATCCATCCATCCATCTATCTATCTATCTATCTATCTATCTATCTATCTATCTATCTATCTATCTATCTATCTATCTATCTATCTATCTATCTATCTATCTATCTATCTATCTATCTAATCTATCCACTGTGTCTGTCTGTCTGTCAGTCACTCTCTGTTCTGTCAGTCCGTCCGTATGTACGCCTGCCTGCCCAATCTAATTCAATCTACTCTAATTTAATCCAGTCTACCTGTCCGCATGTGTACCTGTCACCCTGTCTGCCAGTCTGCTGTTAACCTACTTATCTATCGTAAATATATTGACATATAAAATCGCTGTACATTGACAAACATCTAACCCGATGTCAGTTTTCCTATATCGGGAATATGAAAACGTATACCGTACTTTGTGTTCCATGAAACACAGTCTCCGAACACAATTTTTACATCATAGTATTTTTGACACTTCATGTAATAAGAGAGTAAAGGTGTGGTTCATGTTATCCGTTTTAAAGCGCGATCCTATCGCCACGGTACTTCATGTAACCACAGAAACCCGAGGTCATACTGTTGTAGTGCCTTGTTCCGTTCTTGCAGTCAGTCTCTATAGATTAATTAAATCGTTTTAGCCGAGCAGAGCTGGAATACCGTAATACACGCGATTCGTTTCAAGATCTGCAAATTCTACTCAAGCTAGGGGTAACCAAACTCGCCCTTCAAGCGGTTCACAATTTCACAAGTTCTAAAGATCATACTTTGCTTCATACACACGATGAAATTTCCTCATCGTAACTCGTCACTTTCTTAACTTGAATAGTATGAATTTTATGTCAGGAAGAGAAGAACTACCTATAGATATTTTTTTTATAAAAGTAACGTATGTTTTCTGGAAATAGAGAACTTCATTTCCCAGATAATTCTCATATCTGCCCAAGGGCAGGTTTTTCACTAGAAACCCAACATTCTCAAATCTTTTCTATTTTCTGCCTTCCTCTTAGTCTCCGCATTTTCTATTTATTTTATTTAAATTTAAATATACAGAATAAAGAATATAATTACAAAACAAACAAGAGAAATAGAAATAAAATAATACAAGCAATATAAAAAGAAGATACAGTAGTATTAACAAAATTTGAGACCGAATGAGCAGCGCTCGTGCTCGGTCGCAGTTCAGATATAATATTAAAATAAAAAATAATAATAATAAAAATAAATGAGTAAAATAAAATAGGAACTAAAATATAATTACAGCGGCAATGGAATTATATAATATAATATTAACACTAGAGAGAATAATATCGCACGTGAAAAGTAGGACTAATATATATTTCAAAATTATAAAATACAAATATAATATAGGTTGATTAATTCATACACATAGGCTATAAATTTATTTAATCAAATTGAAGATATTAACACGTTTCTAATTTTCTTGTTATATGTTAGTGGGTTACATGTTAGAAGTTCTGGGTGTAATTTAGTTAAAGCATTGTACAACCGAGGGCCAAAATTTATGCTATGCTTTAGACCAGCAGATGTGAGACATTTAGGTTCTACTAATGTTGAATTAATATTTCGTCTTGTGTCATAATTGTGTGTCTGTAATACAAACTTATTACGATTTTTATGATAAAATTTTAACAGCGTATACTTATAAATTTGTTCAATATTAAATACATTAAATTCAGAATAAATTAATTTAGTTGGATAATTGAAACGTTTCTTCAAACAAATTTTAATTATTCGTTTTTGTAGTAAATTTAACGGACTAAGATTAATTTTTGTACTTCCACCCCAAACAATTATACCATATTGAATGATAGAGTGGATAATGGCCAAATAAACATTTCGTAGAACTCTAATAGGTAAGTAGCATCGAAGATTAACGAATTTATAAATTGTTTTACGAAGCCTCTTACAAAGATAAGTAATGTGATGAGGCCATTTTAAATTCTGATCAATAATGATACCCAGATATTTGACATACGTGGCTTCTTTCAAAGGTGGACTTTTACAACTTTTGGGATCTAAACAATTTTCACTGTGTATTATTAGTCTATATTTATCGCTAAATTTTAAATTTTGAACATTGGCAGCTGTTAACGAAAAAGGAACTAAAGTTGATTTAGATATATTTAAAGAAAGGAAGTTGGAATTAAGCCATTTTTAACAATGTTAGCACCTATATTAGCATTTCTATATGCTTCCTGCCAAGAAAAACCGCTGAAAATAACTACTGTATCATCGGCATATGAATATATAGATCCATTAAATTTTTCTAAATTTATATTTAGCAGATCATTAACATATATTAGAAATAAAATAGGTCCCAAAATTGTTCCTTGCGGTACACCTATATCAATATATTTGTATTGCATATTACAATGTTTCCTATTTTTCTTGGGTAAGATAAATGTGGTAGCTTCCCGTTGCTTTCCGCACACCACTCTCTTTTTGGCATCTTAAAAGATCCCAGGGGTTCACAGCGTGGAGGTGGGGAGAGTGGATTTGACTAATTGAGGCAGGAGATCAAAAACCCACTAATTCCAATTTTTGACAAAATTGAGTTATGGGCCGGATGATGCTTTTTAGTTTGTCCCGCATGCGTGGAAGGCAAGAATACACTAATATCGACATTCATCTGCATTCTGGGGGCTGTTTTAAAACTCGAGGAAGTCAGAACCCTACTTGCTCCATGGAATAAGAGAGTTTTTGATTCCAAGCATAACTTCCCGGTAGGTGGCAACACTACCGCTCAATTAGCTGAGTAAAGTGACACGATACGGTATTCAGAATGTCACAAAAATCTATGAAATCCATGTAAGTAAGACTATTAAAGGCACAATATCGACTCGATTAACTTCCAGAAACCCAATACAGATGCATCATTCCCCAGTCAACTAAAGTACAATTCAGCATTGCCATTGAAAGAAGAAAGCAAAAGGACTTGCAAAATTTAATGCAGATTATTTCTGAGGAAACTAGGATGTATTACCAAGCTCTGTTTGCGGACAGTAATAATCTAGAATCTAGATGCACAGGAAGAACATGAGAGTGAGAGAAAAAAACAGAATCTGTAACATGAATGAGACTGTGTTAACATTTTAATATTGTTTGTGATTTTATTTATTTGGTAATTTGTGATTTTCTGTCTCATATATTTGAAATTTAAAAAAATGTAGCAATGTTAATCTTAATAATAAACTTCCATTTTCTCGTATATTCCAATGTTTAATAAGGGAATTATGATATACTCAGCTTTTTTCTTCACATGGCTCATATTTATTCACTTTTCTTAATTCAGACACTGTGGAAGTCAGAAAACCACTAACTCCAGCAGTGTTTATTTCGAATTTAAGCGTAAGATAATGTAAATACTTAGGTTTTAAAGTATTTAATTGATAAAGAATGTAATTTTAGACAATATTAATAGATAAATGTATAATATTTAAAGTTAGTAAGAGAAATAATAAGTTTTTTCTCTCTCCTGTAAAATTTGGTTTATTAGGGTTAGGGAGTTTTTGATTTCCCTGTTTCGATTAGGTCTTCCAGACTGCACCGAAATTCACCGCAAGGGATAAATATCAATTCTGTCAGGATTTTTGACGCTATCACAGAGATATCCCAATTAGTCTTTGCCCCTCCCCATTTTCAATAGTCACAGTACCAGAGACACGTGTAGGCTCCATTTCTAGCTCTCGTTACTTAAACATAGAGTATGCTATGGACGAAACGAACATACGTGCTTCTTTCTCAAACTCTCAACTGTAACTTGCGTCATCCATTTCACAGTTCTGCCAATCTGTGCATTATTTATGAAATGACCTTCGTATATGTACATATTATTTTAATGTACCGAAGTACATATGATATTTCCATGCAGATATTCTGCGTCATACGATGAAAGAGTAATGGAACGGAGAAAAATTCTCTCCGGCGCCGGGATTTGAACCCGGGTTTTCAGCTCTACGTGCTGATGCTTTATCCATTAAGCCACACCGGATACCACCCCGGCGTCGGACAGAATCGTCTCAGATTAAGTTCCAACTCTTGGGTTCCCCCTAGTGGCCGCCCTCTGCACTACGTCATAGATGTCATAGATGTCTATGAACGTAGGACCGAAGTCCACACATGTGCTGAGGTGCACTCGTTATGAGTGACTAGTTGGCCGGGATCCGACGGAATAAGCGCCGTCTTAAATCACGAAGTGATTTACGCATATCATACATATTATTTTAATGTACCGAAGTACATAATGATATTTCCATGTAGATATTCTGCGTCATCATACGATGAAAGAGTAATGGAACGGAGAAAAATTCTCTCCGGCGCTGGGATTTGAACCCGGGTTTTCAGCTCTACGTGCTGATTCTTTATCCACTTTCATCGTATGATGACGCAGAATATCTGCATGGAAATATCATATGTACTTCGGTACATTAAAATAATTTGTATGATATGCGTAAATCACTTCGTGATTTAAGACGGCGCTTATTCCGTCGGATCCCGGCCAACTAGTCACTCATAATGAGTGAACCTCAGCACATGTGTGGACTTCGGTCCTACGTTCATAGACATCTATGACGTAGTGCAGAGGGCGGCCACTAGAGGGAACCCAAGAGTTGGAGCTTAATCTGAGACGATTCTGTCCGACGCCGGGGTGGTATCCGGTGTGGCTTAATGGATAAAGCATCAGCACGTAGAGCTGAAAACCCGGGTTCAAATCCCGGCGCCGGAGAGAATTTTCTCCGTTCCATTACTCTTTCTTCGTATATGTAGTCTAGACAGTATTTTACAGTATGCTATGTTCTTAGTTTAAATTACTAGTATATTTCTGAAAAATAAATTCGAGCCTGTGACTGTAAATAAATTGTCATGCTTTTCAGCAAAGAACCGCTTATGAAGTACTTATCCGCAATTCATCTCCAGTCTGTATTTTAAATATGAGATAATGCTCCTAAATATGGAATCCACAGACAAGCGTAAAGTTACAACTCTCGTCCTATACATATGAAATGTAAATACATTTTGAGAGTGATACAGAAACCATTAGCCCGTATACTCTCTCTCTCTCTCTCTCTTTACAAACATTTCAGTTTTGTTTCGCGATGTAGTAATAACATCAAGAAACATCTGAAACATTGATTAGAGAAGAGGAACAGCGATGGAGTTATGACAATGAAAATCGTACATATATATTCCGGTTTGTTCCGAGAGAGACAGCACTGGGAGAGAATCTGTCTGCAGCATCATTAATCACACTCGCTTCCCTTCCACCGCGAGGTTGGAGTTTATGATCAGGGCCGTGTATCAGTGGTGGATCACTACATTACGGTCTGATGTCATTATCCCGAGTCACTCTGTGTTTTCAGTGATGTCATATTTACTCAAACCGTGTCTTGAAGAAGGGTCGCCATGACAACGCTGAATAAGTCCTCGAGAAAGATGAACGCCAGTAATCGTTCAACTGTTTAATAGGGACGGAGACATATGTACTGATGTGTAATCTAATGCAGTGACATGAAAAAACACTGTTACTAACTAGATCATGGAAATGAAACAGAACTTACAGGAGCCAAATACAAAGTTTAAAGATGATTGGTTTCGAACTAAATGGACTTGACTTCGAGATGGTGCGGGTATAACTTTTGCTCTTCAAGTCCATCTAATCAATCAATCATTGATTTCGTAACCCATCGTGAGGAAGTGAAAATTTCTGTTAGTGAAAGATTATTCCTTTTTCCCTATTGAGCTTCTGGCTGATACGTACATCTATTATCAGGCAGTACATCTCATTTAACGATCAGCGTATTCCGAATCTCACCGGTCCGGTGGCATCAATGACGTCACGTTACAGCGAAATAAGGAACAAAACTGCTGGAAGGATCTAAAGCTGTCATGGCGACTGTACAAGTTGTTGTCTGTGCTACGCTATCAAAATTTTACGAAATTTTCGTACTCCCATCTCGTTCAAAGAAAAGATAGCATAAACAATTTATTTCTTGAACCGGTAGTAATAACGGGTCCGTTGACATGTTCGCTCATAAGCCATTAACATATTGTTTTTACGTTGTGCTCATTACAAACAATACAGCAGAACACACCGCCATGACACAACAGTGCACGGATGTCATTCGTCTGCTAATTCCCGCCCTATTCAAGAACCAATCAGATTCACTGATGGCGGCTGATGGAGACTGCCACCACCTCTGCAAGTTGATGGCACCGGTGCGACACCGGTGGAGCATCAATGACGTCATCGGTGGAATTCGGAACACCGTGATGCCATCGGATTGCTCACCGGTGAGATTCGGAATACGCTCGATGTGTGTCAGAGAAGGAACAAATTATTTGTATACATCTGAAGGAGCATTAAGTACAGACGTTTGATATGGGCAAAACATGTAGCATACAGGGTGTTAAAATAATGTTTAAAACGTTTCAGGGATGATAGAGGAGGTAAAAAACAAACATCTGTTTCAAGTGACAAAACTTTAGCAGATGCGTCGTTTCGCCGCTAGATGGCCTGAAGGATGGATGACTTGATTTCACAACACACACTGGTTAGTTCTGTTTGTGCACGACCATCTTGTACGACCTTATCTGTTGTCTAACAGTCTCCGTGGTGGTAGTTATTTTGTATTTTTTACGCGACGTCCTACCAGAACTTTTAGAAAATATCTCATTGAACATCAGAGAACGAATATGGTTTCAGCATGACGGTGCCCCTCCACACTTTGATCGTCGTGTCAGGAACCACCTAAATGTCACATTTCCCAATCGTTGGATTGGCAGGTGTGAGCCGGTACCGTGGCCACCTCGATCACCGGACTTAACCCCGCTGTATTTCTTTTTGTGGGGAGACGGCAGAAGACTTTGTTGCTCACGTTGTTGAAGCTGCACATGTTATTAGAGACAATGCTGGCCTTTTTGAGCGTTGCAGACACTCCACAGTACGAAGGTACCAGTTGTGCAATGCCTTCAATGGACGGCAGTTTGAACACCACCTCTAAAACGACAATTGGTCTTGTTCTTTATGGATTATGCTAACATTTACATATACAATAAACGGCGCATCTGCCAAAGTTTTGTCACAAAATATATTTCTTTTTACATCATCTATTATCCTATACATTCTCTATTTTTAACACCCTGTATATGGGCGAATCCAGGAATGCATATAGAGAGTTAGATGGAAGTACGGAGGGAAAAAGACCTTTAGGAAGGCCGAGACATAGATGGGAGGATAATAATAAAACGGATTTGAGGGATGTGGGATGTGATTATAGGGACTGGATTAATCTTGCTTAGGATAGGGACTGATGACGGGCTTATATGAGGGAGACAATGAACTTCCGGGTTCTTTAAAAGTCATAATTAAGTAAGATCTCTTTTCATTTGCTCATATACAGGATGTTTCCGGGCTGGTGTTACAAACTTTCAGGGATGATGGCGAAGGGTACATCTATCAATTTGAGATAAGGAACCATGGTCCGGAAATGACTGAGTCTAAGGTTATAAGCAAAAATATTTGTGTGGAAATGGAAATTTAATTTGGCACCACGTGCCCTCCTTCCCTTAACCTTTGGAACAGTCGTGGAAAAATGGTATGGGTCGGATGTCTCTTCCGTAGGTACTTGACCGGATACAATCTGTAAGCTTGTCTACTGTTCCCATTGGTTCATCCGTATTCGAAAATCAGGTCTGCATATTCCGCTCTCGTGCACTCCTCCATTTCACTAGGACTGATCGACTGGACACTGCAACTTGTACACATACACTGCTGTCTACAGACGTGCATATCAGGACCGACCATGTCCGTTACACATTACGCTATCTGCATTGCTTTAGTGTAGTTTCCTGTCCCCACCCCTCAGACAGCGCACTGAATGGAACACTGTAAGTAGACAACGTAAACAACGTCAGATGAATACAGTATGTGTAAGATGTACAGATAAATACACATAAATAAGGTGTACAGAGGAATAAAATTATTTCATCTCCACACAACTATTTTTGCTTGTAACTTTCGAGTCAGTCATTTCCGGACCAGGGTTCCTTATCTCAAATTGATATATGTGCTCTTCGCCATCATCCCTGAAAGTTTGTAACACCACCACGGAAACATCCTGTATAATATGCTATAACAAAGTAACTTTCGACTGCCTTCGAAATTCTACACATGCCCAGCTTAGAAATTGTTGTATGTACTCATTCGCAAAAAATGAAGAATTTCTTATCATTTTCGTAAATTTTACAGCTTGTATAGAGTTCCACTTTTCTTTTACTTAGTTATAATTTAGGTTTATCGGTTATCTTGGTCCATTGTTTATCATAAACTTACTTAAGTTTCATTCTTGCTCGTTTATTTTCTTTCAAATGAATTTCATTAGCAAAATTGCGCTAAGTATTCAATATTGAACATTTTGATATACAATTTACCTGTATAGACAGGTAATTTTTTCTTTAAGAATTAAGCGAGTTGCTATTATATTATATTATATTATATTATATTATATTATATTATATTATATTATATTATATTATATTATATTATATTATATTATATTATACTATATTATTTTATACTATACTATATTATATTATATTATATTATATTATATTATATTATATTATGTCATGTCATGTCATGTCATGTCATGTCATGTCATGTCATGTCATAGTATATTATATTATATTATATTATATTGATTATTTGATTCTAGTTTGAAAGGATTCAATGCATTTAACCTCATTACAAATTGTATTGTGTTTGTGTTCCATAAATTACTGTTTTTTTTCTATCAATTTATTGAACCACAATCATTACAATATTTCATTCCTTTCAGAATTCAATCACTGAATTAATTGTTAGAATGTTCAAATACTAAGTAAGCATACGTAATTGATACAAGGCCATAAAAAATAAGCATACTCATTTTAAACTATATTGAATAATATAGTCTTATTTCCTACCTATTGCTATAATATCCCTCAAGCTCCCTTCATTTGTTAATAGCTTTGGAATTCCCACAGCGTAGCCTTGGTAACGGATTCAGTCCCTCTCTCCGTCACTTTAAACTTTCTGGTCCTCAAACACTCGGGCAGTGTTTGCTGTACTGAGGTCGATATGACAAGCTGATTGCAGGAAAAGCTGATAGATAGAGGGACTCAACGTCCTGCCTTCATGTACAGAATATTCCATAAGTTTTGTCGTGTATCAAATTGTCAGCCTCTTCACACACCCAATCTTAAAAATCTTATAAACACAGAGATGTAGTCATCCTAGGTAGTCTAAAGCAGTGATTCTCAACCGGGGGGACGCGGCCCTCTAGAGGTCCGCAGAGTAGTTAATGGGGAACCAGGAACACAATAATAATAATAATAATAATAATAATAATAATAATTATTATTATTATTATTATTATTTATTTATTTATTTATTTATTTATTTATTTATTTATTTATTTCGTTTATTATTGATATTTGTGTGCTGAACAAAAGCCAGAGGCCAATTATAGTTCAGAGCAATACACAAACAGAAGATACAAAGGTGCAAAAACAAATAAATAATATCTTAAATAAACAAAAACATACATAAATAAAATTGAGAACAAGAAACTATACTTTAAAAGGATCTAAATTGTGCCCATACAAATTGGCACATTTTATGCATCTACAGACTGGAGAAAGTGATTTTAAATTTCTGTTATAAAAATTATTTGAAATCTTAAACATTTTGTAGAAACACGAAGGCTGATATTGTTTATGATAGACTCACAATCAATATCACCTTTGATCACTTTGCAAAAAAAAATTGATAATCAAGATTTTGACGTCTAGAATAAAGGCTACAACAGTTAAAATATTTACAGGTAATCTCACAGTTAAAGTCAGAGGAATTGGATATAAATCGAAAAGCACGTAAGGAAATAAATTATCTTTGAATATTTTCCAATTTCACCGAATCGGTTGAAGTAATGGAATTCCAGGCTACAGATGCATATTCAAGTTTAGATCGAACCAAAGTAAAGTATAGAATTAATAGTGACTCTGGAATAGAAAAAGAATAAGTTATAGACCTTATTAATCCAAGCATTCTTATTGGATGATTATAAATATATTGAACATGATCGTGAAAGTATAATTTAGAATCGAGTAATACACCAAGATCTTTAATAATAATAATAATAATAGTAATAATAATAATAAGGAAGCTAGGAATTATGTAGCTTACTAGTGATCACGTGTTTGCGTAATTTACTTTTGTGCGAGATCGTGCGTATTTGCTTGGTTTCCGCACAAAATCAATCCGCGGAAAGTCTGAAATTCCACATTAGTATACCCAACCTAACACACATAACAATTTCCCTCTTCTTACCGCTTAAGTGACATTGATTTTACTGCTTTAGGCTTTTAACATATTATTTTTAGAGACGTTCAATATAGTAATAATTATAAATGGGAAACTTACCACTGCAATTTCACCTAAATTGCACTGTTAATTATTGTTTTTAAATATTTGCAAAAATTAAGTAAACTCTACAACTCCACTAAAGTTACTGCATTCGTGATGCAAGTAACATTAAGGAAGCCGTGAAAAAATCAACAAGATTCCAGACTCATCATAGACAGGGGGAAAAAAGACAGACAAATATCACGGCCTGCTGGAGTATAGTAAACACAGAAAACATTTTAAAGCAACAATGTTGAAGATAGATATTTTTGTTTTGCAAATTTGCCGTCATTGAACAGACACCAAGATGGAGATTTCATTGCAACTGATTCGAAATTCCTATTTTAGGTATGTAATAAACGATCTTCGCACAAAATAATGTACGACACACGAGCGGTATGTTTTCTTTAAATTCCCGCAAATTAAAAAAGCTCAACTACATTTCCCTTTTTCAAACTTTTCCTCGAACATGAAAACTTCAACATACCGCTCTTGTAACGCATATTACTATTAAATTGCAGTATCGCTCGACATATCCTGATGGGAGCTGGCTAGGAAACGAATTTCTGATGCTGTGAAAGAGGAAGAATAGTCAGCTGTTTTATGAGAATTCATAGAAAATAAAGGGTCACTTTTACGAGTGCCCACGCTGTGTATGATACATTCGATACAGGTTATAAGTTCCTATTTTGAAGGAAAGTGAACCAAAAACTAAGAATAAACTATATTCATCATCAAAACAGAACATTCTCTGTTTGAATGCTGCTACACTTCTACACGAGAACACAAGCATGTGTTGTGGGCTGCATACCCAGTAGGCGCAACAGGTGCTTCACCTGAAAATATCGGAAACGCTGAAGTCAGATACGAGATAAAGCCCTATGGATACGTCAGTCCGCGATTCTTTTTTATATAGTATTTTTTCAGCACTTTCATCCTTGAAGCTATTTCTAACGTCACTAACGATTTAAGCCAAACCTTTTTTCCATATACAGTGTTCTTTGGGATACTCAACATCGTACGTTATCACTCATCGATCTCTCAAACAACTTTTCGGATTCAAATGTTAATGGATTTTCTAGTGAAATAAAAGTTGAAGTATGTTATATTGTTATATAAATAAACTTTTAATGTTCCAAAAACGAAGCTCGGAATGGAATAGAATTTTCGGGAGTTGACACTGTGACCCAGCACTGCGATCTTTTACGATCTATTGCGCTAACCCTAAAGCTAGGAGCATTCAGAAATCCATGCCGGCTGACTACACTAAGGTTTACTGTGTATCCAGGTTTCGAGCAGGCAATAGCCCTCGTCCCTAGGCCAGCCCCTCCATGCTTCGCTAAACGGTGTTCGCGGAATTCTATGGAATGATGACGAAATGGAGAAATGGTGATGGAATGCTGTAGATGCCTAATATGGAGAAACGGGAGAAACCCCGAGAAAATGCCACATAATTGTCACTATGGATTTATCAACAGCAATCTCACTAGAGGTTTTGATTTTAACGCTAAATTTGCGAGTGCAACAAGAAAAGATTTATCTAGAGAAAATCAAAACTCGAGTGGAATTTAATTGACTATTACACGATTAGAAGAAAGTATATAAAGATTAGAAGTAACGAAGTACTCCAATACAATAAAATATTAATTGACTTACGAAAATACAACTGTTTCAAATGTATTATTGTACCATCTCAACATTACAAATATTACGCTAGATGCATGCTAGATGCCAGTAGTGAGCAATGCCTGCTCGTCGAGAAGTTCTCGATCTATTATACACGATGGCAATGTTACTAGTCAAGAAGGTTTTGTTGATTCAGTTTCATTTTTATTAAAATGCAACATTCCACTTCAATTATCCGAATCCCAGTAATCAACGTCACTTAACAGATTATTTTCAATAAATCTTAATATTAAACAATCTCTGATACGTGACTATCCATAATATCAAATAGCAGAAGCTATAACATAATCTAACTAATATACACAAGTGTTAGAAAAGTTTTAATTAACGACGATGACATAAAAATAAACATGAATAATTTTAAAAGGAATAATTATTGAATGTACAATTTTCAAATTTGAATGTGGTTGGTGGGTCAATTGATGTTATATTGGACGTGTGCGTAATAGAAGTGGAACTCGTTGATTTAGGCCTACATGGTGTATTCAACTTATTCAGGATTTCCGAATGGTGCTCTTCATTTATTTTTAAATCGGATTTCAGAAGGTGCATAGGTATGATCAGTGATTTTATTAATTCTTGTTCTTGAATGCCAATGCGAGTCATATTTGAAACTGCTGTGCATCGACTGGAGTGGTTTGTAATTTATATATACATATATATATATATATATATATATATTTTTTTTTTTTTTTTTTTTTTGACGTCCAGACCAGCGCAGTTTCAAATGTTGGCAAACAAAGAAACAAATGCTAGGGACGCGATAAAATTAAACAAATGCTAAGGACGCGATAAAATTAAACAAATGCTAGGGACGCGATAAAATTGTGCGATAAGCAGCCATGATTGGTTGAAATACGTCCTTTCGTACCGTTTTATTGGTCGAAAGTAGTATGACGTAGTAAGAGTGTAATAGTCTAGAGAAAATCAAAACTCGAGTGGGATTTAATTGACTATTACACGATTAGAAGAAAGTATATAAAGATTAGGAGTAACGAAATACTCCAATACAATAAAATATTGACTTACGAAAATAAAACTGTCTTCAAATGTATTATTGTACCATCTCAACATTACAAATATTACGCTAGATGGCAGCAGTGTTATGATTAGCTGTTTTCTTGTTATCAATTGTGCCAATTATGGAATCTTTATTGAAAACTGTGGACAGTTACTAGTCAAGAAAATCTTCTTATCAAATATAAGACCCACTTCAAGACCTACAGCAGAATTCACTGGTAAGTTTGGAGAAACAGTGACAGTTGACAAGGAATCGAGATTTTTCTGAAATCATTTTGGCCTATAGCTGATAGAAGATCCTGAAAGTTTATAGCTTTAATTTATAATCTACAGAATAGCACGCCACTCAGATTCCAGGGAAATCAGGAATCGAACTGTTCGTAATGTTGCCCAAGTCAGAATTTCCAAATATATTTTTTGTATGTGCTTGAGGCAGAGTTTAATACAAGAAAGAAGTGTAAAAGCTCTCAATGTACAGAAAGAGCTCAGAAGTAAGTTTATTTAATTTTCGGTGACATGTAAAAAAAATACTTCCTTGAATTTGTGATTGTTTGCGAATACAGGCTATAACTTCTCTGAGAACAGAGGAATACTTTTTAATGTATAAAAACTCGTAAATTCTCTCGTTCTATGTTTCAAATAAGACATATAATAAGAAATATTAGCAAATAGTGTAATAATAAATAAATGTTGCAACTATAATTAGTTATGCCTTAATTTTTTGGGGAAATTGTAGCAAAGTTGAGAGTGTCTTGATTTTGCAAAAGAAAGCCGTTAGAATTCTATGTCAATCAAACAATCTTGAACATTGTCGACCTCTTTTCAAACAATCACAGATATTAACTGTATATATATATATATATATATATATATATATATATATACATACATACGACCTAGTCCTTTACACTCGACAAAATATAGACAATTACTCATTAATAGCCAATATACATGATCATGAAATTAGAAATAGTGAACAAATTAATATTCCATACTGTAGATTATATAAAACTAGTACAAATTTTTCTGTCATGGGGATGAAATTATGTAATAAGCTTCCCAGTCAATTTTATAAGTTACCAATCAATAGTTTCAAAGCTAGATTTAATAATTGGCTTTTAATTAATCCTTTCTACTCTGTAGATGAGTTTCTTAACATAAATTCATACGAAATTGTTTTTAATAAATAAAGTTATTTATATTTAGTTACAATTATTACATTAAGAGTGAAGTGTTTTCATTAATTTTAGAGCTTCAAAATGTTTTGTGTTTTCATTCTAATTAAACTTTACTGTTATCAATTATATGTGTATTTTCAAATGTATGTTTTTTCGTCCCTTCTGTATTGTGACGAAGCCTATCACTGTATGTTTAATGGCTTTATAAATTGAATTGAATTTATTTATTTATTTATTTATTTATTTATTTATTTATTTATTTATTTATTTATTTATTTATTTATTTATTTATTTATTTATTTATTTATTTATTTATTTATTTATTTAAATATTTATTTATTTATTTTTCTAATAATTGTAACATAAAATATAATATATACAGAATTGAATTGAAGTATACTTATTTGTTGTATCTTGAAAAGGTTGTATTCAGTTTGTGTTTCCAGTACTAATTTACAAAGTTAGGAAATAATATAATTTTGTTGTGTGTGTTTAGGTACAGTCTGTATAAAATTACTATAATTATTGTACAATGCGTAATTTTTAAATTCAAATCATGGAGTAGATATCACGACCACCTGCATGAGCCGCCAGAGCGCACCGTGGCAGTGAACTGCTTTTGCAGCGAAACTACAAACAACTTGTAACTACTGCGGCTGGCTCCGTCTGTCTTTCTCTCTTTCAAGGTTTTTTTAGCACTTTGTGAGCACGAGTTGCACATCCATGTACAAACCCTTAACAAGCGATATAATCTTGGCGTCTCTTCGTCAGCATATCGCTACTCCTGTAACGCTACAGACAACTCCTCACCACAACATCTATTAGCGCCTCCCTGAGTCATTACTTATTCCCCTGCAACCGCCACTGGGGAAGGCAAGACATCATTCCTGCCAACATTTTTATTATTAACGAGGCAAGAGGTAATCACATGATGGATCTCTGAATCACAATATTTCGAGATGAAAGACGATGACAAATGATAGTCGTTCTGCACACTGTATTAGCTTGCAACAGATCGCAGCTAGCGGGGGAGTAGGTAGGCTGAATCTGCCGTCTTTTGTTATTGATGTGTTTGGCATGCATCGCTAGCTTCTTTCGCCCTTGTCATCACCGTCTATGCATGTTGAAATTGTTGCTCAATAGCTAAATAAACAAAACATAGTGCTTATAAAGTCGCCGTTTATCACCTTTTAATAATAATAATAATAATAATAATAATAATAATAATAATAATAATAATAATAATAATAAAATACTTACTTACTTACTCACTTACTTAAAAATGTTTATGCTCGACCATACCGAAATGTAGTAATTATACACCTGGTAGCAGTCCTTTAATGCATGTCATTAAAGTACACCTATTCATTAAAGTTCAGGTTTTCGATTATTCTCGGATATGCAATCGAAAGACAACGAGGCGAAACGTCACGGAGGTTGGAAATCCAATACTGTCGCAGAAGGTTATGTTCTGTTACTATAATAATTAGCGTTAATTGTAAATAATATTCAAATAAATTCAATTTGTCATCTCGTTTTTCAATTCTAAATCAATTTCCAGGTTATATCAAAATTAGTTCATGTTATTCTCTAGATTACATCAAGGTCAGTGACATTATTGTTCATCGGAAAAAAATCAATACTTTCGCGTCTGCGCACATCTCACAATTTACGAGCTATGCACAAGGTCACTTCCACTCTTCAGTTAGATACGAATAAAATGAATACTTCTGAATAATTTCAAGTTAGAAATATGGTCGAGCATAAAAAGTCGTATGAAATTTGCCTATAATGGTAATTAAGACGCTCGTATGAAAATTATGAAAGTCGTTTGCGCTCGTTTCATAAACAAACATACTCGCGTCTTAATTACTATCATTATAGGCTCGTTGCTTAATGTACTATTAAATTGAATTATGATTTCAGCAGATAATGAAAACTTATTTTTGTTATAATAACAAGAGAATAGCGCAGTATATCTAATTAACATTTTTAAACCTAAATTTCGCTTTTCTCAATTGGCATTACTGAATAACTTTCAATTTGTTTATTGAAGTAATCGTTATTCATCTATTTCGACTTGACAATGTCTGAATAGGTCAAGTATTTATAAATATACAACCATTAGCATTTTGTGAGCGAATTTTAGGGATATATTATTTTGACGATGTAGTCCTAATAAATAGATATTACTATAGATAAATTAAATATTTAAGTTATAATTTGTCAACTATATGTCGTTCGTAATTTGAAAAGTCATTCTGCAGCTGAAACTCGCATGAAATTCGTCATTGATTTCATCTCAACCTATATTTTGTGACGCAATATAATTATTAATATTCAGATTCACAATCTACACTCAAATTAAATTCTGTCCAATACTATAACTAGTAAAAGAAATTACTCAGAATCCAATTTTAAGTGAAAGTTTCCTAATGTTTGTTACAGTTTCAGAATATAAAATCATACACTTCTCAAAGACGGAGAAAAGACGCGGTGTGTTCAAACCTTATCACATAGTAAATCAGATTTGATCAGACTTGGGGCCATCTACACAACATTGCACTCAACGTGATTCCATGGTTACGGCCGTATAGTAACTTATCAGGGAGAACAATATGCGACCATAAAGGTGTGCCATTTTGTAAGAGTGCCTTCATAAGCCATTTCCCTAGCAATCCTCTCAAAATAATGTTGCTACCCTATTTCCCGCAGGGTTTCTTCGTAAGAGTAGTAAGATAGGAACATCAGTTCTATGGATGTTTCGACGTTTAAATACACGTGAATTTTATGCATTAGGGAATGGAATCATGAAAAAAGGAGAACAAATTTTAATCTACTTTTCCATATTTCCATACATCTGCCTGTCTGTCTGTATATCTACTTATACAGGGTGGAAGTGAAATAATCCTACAGATTTTCAGAGTGAGTAGCTCATGTTATATGTAACAAAAAAGAACCACAGTCTAGTATATATAGTCACGAAGCTCAATATTTAATAAATATGCATCCATAGATAGTTGCTAACCACAGTTGCCTCATCACAGACCCTTTTTTCTAATATATACAATCATGAGACTCAATATTTAATAAATATGCATCCAAAGATAGTTGCTAACCACCAGGATCGTTACTATTGCCTCATCACAGACCCTTTTTTCTAATATATACAATCATGAGACTCAATATTTAATAAATATGCATCCAAAGATAGTTGCTAACCACCAGGATCGTTACTATTGCCTCATCACAGACCCTTTTTTCTAATATATACAATCACGAAACTCAATATTTAATAAATATGCATCCATAGATAGTTGCTAACCACCAGGATCGCTCCTATTGCCTCATCACAGACCCTTTTTCTAATATATACAATCACGAAGCTCAATATTTAATAAATATGCATCCATAGATAGTTGCTAACCACCAGGATCGTTACTATTGCCTCATCACAGACCCTTTTTTATAATATATACAATCACGAAACTCAATATTTAATAAATATGCATCCATAGATAGTTGCTAACCACCAGGATCGCTCCTATTGCCTCATCACAGACCCTTTTTTCTAATATATACAATCACGAAGTTCAATATTTAATAAATATGCATCCATAGATAGTTGCTAACCACCAGGATCGTTACTATTGCCTCATCACAGACCCTTTTTCTAATATATACAATCACGAAGCTCAATATTTAATAAATATGCATCCATAGATAGTTGCTAACCACCAGGATCGCTCCTATCGCCTCATCACAGACCCTTTTTTCTAATATATACAATCACGAAGCTCAATATTTAATAAATATGCATCCATAGATAGTTGCTAACCACCAGGATCGTTACTATTGCCTCATCACAGACCCTTTTTTATAATATATACAATCACGAAACTCAATATTTAATAAATATGCATCCATAGATAGTTGCTAACCACCAGGATCGCTCCTATTGCCTCATCACAGACCCTTTTTCACTAATATATACAATCACGAAGTTCAATATTTAATAAATATGCATCCATAGATAGTTGCTAACCACCAGGATCGCTCCTATTGCCTCATCACAGACCCTTTTTTCTAATATATACAATCACGAAGCTCAATATTTAATAAATATGCATCCATAGATAGTTGCTAACAACTAGGATCGTTACTATTGCCTCATCACAGACCCTTTTTTCTAATATATACAATCACGAAGTTCAATATTTAATAAATATGCATCCATATTTAGTTGCTAACCACCAGGATCGCTACTATTGCCTCATCATAGACCATTTTTTCTAATATATACAATCACGAAGCTCAATATTTAATAAATATGCATCCATAGATAGTTGCTAACCACCAGGATCGTTACTATTGTCTCATCACATACTGTTTCTGTGATTAACAATAAACCCATTTTGAAAATTATATCAATGAAAATAGATCCCTGAATCTCGAAATCTATTAATTGTTTTGGACACTTGAAATTTAAATTTATCTCCAAGGATTTAGGCTCCTTCTTCCTGAAAATTTTACTTTAATGGAGATAATACGATTTGAAAAATACTTGCTCGTATGTGACTTTACAGAAACTAATTTTTCAGGAGGAAGAATATTTAATTAAAAATCAATGGACCTACATAAGAATATGAAATAGAGGAATTCGATAGACAACATTGGTGAATATGATGAACATAAATGACACCATCGAGGATCAGTGTAGGCCTATTTATATTTAATTATTTTTTCTGCCTTCTGAAAAATTATATTATGTAAAGTCATATAGGAAGTTTCACAAAATCAACGACGATATATTAATGGATCGTTATTTTCAGCAACAATTGAGATGAAAACCAATTCGGAAAAGCATTAACTTTTTTTTTGCAGAAACTCAGATCCTCTATCATTCTGTTAACAATATATCTTTTGATACACCCTGTATTAGCCTATTATTCACATTAACTTTATGGTTTTGTGCTTAATTTTCCATTTTGGGGGAAATTACACCTTCTTTTGATATCTGTTCGCAATTTAATGTTCGCTCCACTCGTTGTATTTAAAATAGTACATAATTAATGATGAGTTTAATTGTACTGATGCATGGAAAACTTTTAATATTTTATTTCATGTACATACATATCTGTCATTATTTATCTAGCTCCCTCAATGCATAAAATTGAGCGTTGTTTTAATTGCCGCTTAGCTTTATAAATGTTTCAGCCCTGCAATTACTGATCAGTTTCGCGGTACGTACGTATATTCAGCACGAATAAAAATATTTACACAGCACTTTTAATAGCATACTCTTCTCAGTTAGCTCTGGAAGTTGGTGTAGGCCTCAAAATATTTTTTTCTCGTCTTTATACTAAACGAACATAATTTTTCACAGGTTTTGCCGTTCATCACTTTCACTCAAGGTAAATTAAAACGTGTTAAAGAAATTCATAAAATGCATTATTCAGGGAAGCATATATCTCGTGCATTCTACTTCTGTTTTACATTTTATAATGTCTAAATTTCTGTTTGATTGGAAATTGTCGACAAATTTTGTCTGGATTATTGTATCAGGTACAGGATTCTTCTTTCCCGGAGGAAGTGTCATATGTCCTTTAAATCATATCGCCTTCAGCTATATTTGAACCCGGGAGTGTTAGATTTAACTGTGACTTTTGTACCACCCACTAAACCTGGAGGAGAACGTGGTAGATCATGTTTGAACTCGTTAAATATCATAAACAACAAAAAATCATTCAAATTATACACTTACTAAAATGTATACTATAGAAAAATGTATTTCTCAATGATTCTTTGTGATTCGTCGTACTTAACCTCAAAATTGCTCAGAGTACAAGTAGCTAGTCTGCCATCTTGAAACAGTTGAATCACGTAGTTTTGCTGACTGTTGCAGCCACGTGACGTATTTGTACCACGCACCCATTCAAAATTCAGGTTTGCCATATCCTCCTGAGTCCTGAGACTTTTTTGTTTTATTTTTAAAGTTGAGTATTATAATTCTACACTTCAAAAAAGTCGCTGAAAAAATATTGGAAAAAATCTACAGGTTACAGTTAGGATACAAATGCACGTATATTATACTATACTTCGTGTCTCTGCACATATATAGTGACCTAAGTGACGAACTTTCTCAAAAACTTCAACGTGTACATAATGTCTGCGTCCGATTTATTTTCAATATCCGCCGACATGATCATATATCGGAATATTTTCTACGACTCTCCTGGCTCCGCTTGCAAGATCGACGATTAGTACATTCTCTTGCCTGCTATATCGAATTATACATGATTCCACACCCAACTACCTTGCCTCTCGGTTTACTCTCCTAGCTTCACATCATAATCGTAATACACGTTCACAGCACACTCTGTTGCTATCAATACCACGTCATCAGACATCTCTGTACTCAAGTTCTTTCTCAATAGCCATGGCCCGCTCATGGAATTCGCTGCCGCTGGAAATCAGGGGTAGTCTTAGTCCTCAGTTGTTTAAAATTAGGTTGTTTAGAAATATTTTAAATGCACAGAACTAGTTTTAGGTATAATTTTTATTTATTATTATTATTGTTATTATTATTATTATTATTATTATTATTATTATTATTATTATTATTTTACACAGTCATTACTTTATTTTTCCATTAACACTAATATCTAGGTAATTGTCATTGTCTCAATGTAACACGTGCTGTGCTGATCATACTAATTCTACTATTCCTTTAGTTGTGAGATTATACTCATATGTATTAATTCTTTTTTTTTTAAGTTAATACTTGTATACTAGAATGTATTTTTCTATTTGTGATTATTTATTCAGTCTCTTTTTTATTGTATATATTATTATTTATTTATTTATTTATTTATTTATTACTATTATTTTAAAGTTAATAGTGATTGTGTATATGTATTCAATCTCTCTTTTTTACTTTATTATGTTTATTATTATTTTTAAGTTAATATTTGTATACCAGTATGTATTTTTCTGTATGTGATTTGATCCTGGTTGAGTGGAAGAGAAGGCCTGATGGCCTTACCTCTGCCAGGGAAAATAAAACTATTATTATACATCTTATATCATAATTTTTTCACCCTTAAAATATAATATTTACTACGTACTTACTTCGAAAGCATGTCCTATGGTGCCTTGGTGTTGAGTTGCTGGTCGCTATTTTCATTTATAAATAGTTTAAACACGCATTGCAATGATTGAATCGATCTTCTTGCGCTTTCTGTAAGACCCAAGAGATGTCAGAAGTTTAACAAGCACAGAAAAATCATAGTAGCCCTATACTACATTCCAGTACCCAGGAGTTTAAATATATAGAATAAAATAAATAAAATATCTGTAATCCATTAACTTCTTAACAGTTTAAAATCGGATCCATGTTTAACAAATAACATTTAATCTTCCTCAACTTGGTGAGGTTGCCAAAGACTAAGAATGTTAAACAGTAACATTTAAGGTGACATTTAAAATGTCTTACAAGAAATTTGTTTACAATAAACTAAAATTTACAGTAGATGATATTTCACATAATGAAACTTTGCAGTAAAATAAAAAATACAGATAAAAATAGAATGAGAAAACTCAACTGTAATTTGAATTGAAATACAAGTGTCGCAGTAAAATCTGCAGAGAACCCTTCAAAGCTATCATAGAAATTTCCTTAATTGTTGTTGTTGGGACTCCAAATTTGTGACAGAATGACATGAATTGTTTTGTTATAGTCCCTCTAGCGCCCACCATTAATCCGATGACTTCTATATCCCTGAGTTTATTTGATGTTTTGTAATAAGAGATAGTTGGTTCATAAATTGCCCTTTTCTCTAGATTAACCTCCTCGGGTTGGTTCTGAATCTGATGGTCGGATCCAGAATATAACCTTTTGTCTGTCCAGGTTTAAATGTTATAATATCAATACGCCGATGACTTCCGGTATCCGCTATGCCATGGGCTTCTTCATAGGTAGTGTAGACATTGGACTTAAGGCATGTTGCGATTACAGACCTGATCTTGTGATGTCTGCTGTTACGAAGATTTCCGCCAAATGGGCATGACCCCAAGACATGAGTCAAAGTTTCAACTTCGCTGTGGCATCGCCTACAGTGGTTATTATCTTGAGTCCTGCCTGGAACAGCTCGTACAGGAGCAACATTACCGGTCATCTTCAGCGCATCTCTCCACTCGGAGCTAGAAAGGCCTGTATGATGCCTGACTCAGCTGTTTGCGGGAGTGAAGACTTGATATAAGCTGACACCTTTACTTTCAGCGGTAGTTGTCAACATTTATTAAATTCTTCAAAGCGCAAAATTTTTCCTGAGTTTCCTTCAGTCAATTAGACGTCTTTTGTTCTTAAGGTATATGTACACCTTAACATACAAAACATTTTGTTTTACGTAATCTTGTTCTGTAAAATTTTTATGCAATTGAGAATGGTACCAGAAAGAGAATGAAGTGAACAGATCCCTTGAAATTGTGTCTAAATTGTTTATAAAAATTATTTTGTTTATAATTTTGACATACAACTTGAAACATGATAGCTCATGCAGTTTTCAAGATAGAGCCACATTTTTTTCACTGTTTTTTTAGCAAAAACTATACTTTAGCGCCTGACATAGAGCTATTTTTTATTTTCATTTACATTAATTAAATATTACCATAGGTTATATGTAACTTATACTAATATTTTATGTTGCATAAATCATGTAAAAAAATCCATAGATAATTATTAACTATATTAATGTTATTTTACTCATTGTCAGGCACTAGGAGACAGTTCAAAATGACACCAATATCTTCTTGGTATCACCATATTTGACTGAGATATCATGTTTAAAAGAATTAAATATTATAAAATTACTATTTACAGGAAATGAGCCACAAACTTTCAGAGCCTAGAAGACTGCATCATATTTCACCCCTTAAGCAGCTTCATGTCGGTCCAGTTTCATGTTCTTTCTGCCTCTCAAATACCTCCACCTTGTTTTAACTTCAGGTGTTGAAAATGTTTTTTTGGAATTTTTGTCCTTATTTTCCATTGATGCAACAAATCCTGCGATGGTGTTTGTCCCAGGGTTTATGTCCATCCTCCTCAGAATTGTAATTTCTACTTTTGGACTCTTATTAAAATGACGTATAGCATCACTGACACACAAATTTACAGTTTTTTTTACTAACAGTAAAAGATTATAAATTACTTCATTATGTAAAAGCGTGTTTTCAATCTAATGATCATGCCCTGATATCTATGCATCTATTTTGGGACTAGAAAGAAGTTTATTTTACAAGCAATGCTGGACGAGGGGATTGACTGCTACGAGGATCACTCCAAAAGTAATCCACAATATTTATTTAAAAATTACATTTTTATCCTACAGATTAGCTATTTTCATAGAATGTAGATACATCCTTCAGGAACAATACGTCACTTTTCCACATAATCCCAGCACTTTTCAACTGCCTTACGCCACCTTGGAATGAGGGCCTGTATACTTGTACGATAAAAGTCTGGACCAACACGTCTGAGCCACTCTTTACTGGCGTGCACGAGGGAACGGCTTAAATTAAATTTGAATGCAAGGGGGAAGGATGTATCTATGACCTCCATAAATTGCAAATGTTTATAATGAAAAATAAATTTAAAAAAATGTTGTGCATTACTTTTGGAGTGATCTTCGTAGAAAATGTGAAAATGGGACTTATATGAAAAACCGTAAGGCATAAATCGAAAATTCTTATACCAAATTAAAGGGTAGAAAAATCTCTATTAAAATAGTTATATTTTTAAATTCTATTTTTGCGTTTTGTGGGTGTACATATACCTTAATGGTGTCTGGGGAGATCAAATTGTTATCCAGAACTTGCAGGAAACAGTTTCAAAGGTTCATGATAAAGTTATCTTCCTTCGTGAATCACCCTGTATGTATTCCATTCATATTGCACCGATTTTTTAATCCATGAAAAAGGGTCTGGGAACGCGGAATTCCTGTGTTTGTGAGTGTGAAACCAGCAGTGGACAGCCAGCTAAATGGGAGTGAGCTTTCAGAAAGTGCAGCTACAAT
This sequence comes from Periplaneta americana, assembly GCA_025594305.2. Taxonomy (NCBI): domain Eukaryota; kingdom Metazoa; phylum Arthropoda; class Insecta; order Blattodea; family Blattidae; genus Periplaneta; species Periplaneta americana. The sequence goes on from JAJSOF020000035.1 coordinate 13,056,523, forward strand.
AGAGGGCGCTTTGTACGTCGCGGTACGTTTCGCATTTGTCACCTCTTTAATCACGGCTACAGCGCGCGCAGGATACTAAATTATCCGCCGTGGTTACAACAAGTGAATTACGGACCCCGCGCTCGTCCCAGCCTTAAAATAACTATGACCAGCTTTGTTACTCAGCTTTTTACAAAAAAAAAAATAATAACTCGGTACTTTTTTTTGCTGGCTTTAACAGATGCGTAACTATTCAGTAAATAATTGAGTACAGATGAACTTCTGAGCCATGGATGTCCAAATTATTAAAAAGATGACTACTCGACTAAAAAGTCATAAATTATGTTTTATTTCGCACTGTGTCCAATTTACGCTCTTCAAACGAATGTAGAAAATTGAATTTTACGCTGCTGTAATTACATACGCCACTCAATTCTGCCAACATAGAAACGTAACATTTGAAACCTTTCAATGAAATTAAAAATATTTGCTTAGGTACGAACCAGTGTGTTATCCTCACAGAAACAACAAAATAATAGAAGTGCACGGCACATGTTAAGACAGGTAAGCAGAGAACAACGCATGCGCTCCTGGTGGTCTGGCTGTGAGGCTTGCTTAACATTTGAACATTTGAGCGCGAAATGTATGGTTTTGTTGAACAAATAACAAACATTATTCAAGGTAAATATTATTTTTGTGTGTTTGTGTTATTTAAAGAAGATAATAAGTAAAGTAAGCAACGGACTTTCCCAGCAGCATCCAATCATAAAATTCCATTGAAACGTTTAGCGCTAATGTCTTACTTCCGGAAACTCCTGTCTCATTTTCACCAGCGTATAGGGAATTACAAATATGGACACTTCAAATCGGTACCTTTGATGTAGCAGGACTGATTCTACAAACCAGTTTGAGCGTGAGATTCTGCTTTCTCCCTAGAGTTGGCGCTGACATCACACCAGCTAGCAGTCGACACAGCGGAAATATAACACATACAATTAATACAGGGACATCATTTTATTTTTACTAACATTTTTAATATTAACCTGGCTATACCTTTAGAGAACCGGAAACACCGTTCGCTATCCCCTTCCACAACTGGAGTTCGATGATACTGGCGTAAAACACAAACAAATCACTTTACTAGGTATAGGAGGGAAGAAAAGTACTTCATCCATTTACGTAAACTAGGAAATATCGCGATTTTGAGTTCGATAATTTTCATTAGGTTTTTATTTAATCAAAATGCAGTACTGTATTAAGAATAAGTGTTTTTACTCACGAACTGAGTTATCCATGCCAACGTGTTCATTATGCAGTGTATATTATACTGTCTACACCACATTAGCGTACAATATAGAGAATGAAGTTCAATTGAAAAAATAATCATAATATGGATATTTAAACACATTTTTGAAAATGGTAACAGTTCATTCCGATAGCCTACAGGCTTCAGTTCTTTTGTGCATATTATCGCACTATAGACTATTGCATCTAATTCCAATTACCAGTTTCGTCCTTCGTACTAGTAACTCATGTTGAAATAATTCTGCACCTACTCTATAAAAGAGTACCTTTACGTACTGTAAATTCAATCTTCACTTCTGCCCGACCCGCACAGATAAAATTACACAGACATGCTATCTACTGTCCGTCCAAGTGGTTATGCCGCAGGATCGTAGAAAGGAGGGAAATCACGTGACAGTTAATTACTTAACGAGGCCTTTTATTTAAGTTATTTTAAACAGTTGTATAATATTACGTAAACGTCCAATTCCTAACAGAAATTAATGTTTTCAGAAAAGAGCTAAGACAGCCCTGCTTTTACAGAGAGGCGTGCAGAAGCAAGTGGGGGAAATCGGGATGCGACGTAGGCAAACGGACAGTACCTGTGCGAAAATATGATTCAATATTAAAAGTTCTTTCGTCACTGGAAAACGCGAAGATATTTCTGGAACGTACTATACTCAGTAACTCAGTGCTGTTTACTATAAGCGGCCTTGATTCTGTCTGGAGAACAGTTGAAACTTGATTAGTAGAAGGGGTGGGAGTGAAGTACATTCAAAAACTCAGGTACAATAAAAATTGAAGTAAAAATAAAATGATGTCCCTGTACATCTAGGTACATTAAGTACCCAAATAAAATAAACTGGACCGATGAAATAATAAATCCGTCATTAACTGTAATGTCTAGACTCTAGAGTTCCTTTATAATGAGTGTTGAGGCGTTGACCTCATCAACAATTAAAATATGTAATGATTTGATAGCGCTGAAAATGGAAAAACAAGACTCCTATGAGAAGTAAAACTATATGCCTATACCTTAATACATACTAGGTTCAAAAAGTTCCCGACTATATCGTAATATATAAAATTGAATGTGGGTATGTATGTATGTGTGTGTATGTTCTCTATACAAATCTACACGCTTTGACCGATATGTGCCAAAGTTTGCACATTTAACCTTCATAACCAGGAGAAGAACATAGGCTATATTAAAATTGTGCAAATGGAAGTTAAATTAATTAAATATATAAAAATAAAAGTAAATAGATCAAATATTCACGTATTATATTAAAATGCAAAATCTTCTACAGTCATTTGTTCTTTATTATTGTCTGTTGTATTCAACATAGACTTTCACGAGGCCTTGGAAATTTTAACACGAAATTAAATTACATTGTTGTTACAGATCATGAAGGCTAAAACTAGATAATTCATGCAATAAGTATCTTTACGCAGTCCAGGACCGTATTGTGAATTCCTCGATGCAGTTTTGTAGATAGTGAGCAGACTGTTTTATCCAATTGAATTCTAGAATTCTTTGAAACTACAAGGATTGCTACCACCGATAATTTACTTAATATTGAATAGCCATAGTAGACCTACTATTGCGAAATATTGACTCACCAAAATTATGCACTAACAAGAATTTGTGTCAAAAACTCATGCAAAACGTAATATGAGTGGCAATATTAACTGGAAAAACAAAAGAAGATGATGTTTTTATCCCACGTATTGCTATTATAGCCATTCGATTTTAAACTATTATTATAAGTTATAATAATATTTGTGATAATATTACAATATTATAATATTGCAATAATAATATAGAGCCTATTTTACTGTTACTGTTAACCCGTCTCTTATTAATAAGTTACGGTCACTAATGACTTGGCCGTTTATAGAAAAATATGATTTTCTGTTGTGGTAGTGTTCTACATTGCCTTCTCCAGGAGAGTGAATTCTGATGAGTATAGTCTCCGTTACTGCAAAACACCCTGAAATTCATGTATTTGATAGAATCCATCCGTTACAGATTGTAGTTTGGCCGTGAAGGAAATTAAATATATTGTGGGCAAAAAGGCTTAATAATGCATAATGCCGTGGTACGATAAATATTATCATCAATCACATTGTTAAATATCTTAAATATCCCTGTAACATAAGGTCTTAATGTTGTCAAAACTCTATTCTTAGGTGAGATGGAATTATTTCGATTAGTCAGTTTCTTTGTATATTAGTGGCACTTTCTTTAATATTCGTCACTAAGAAGGAGAAAACATAAGTAAATATGGTTCGTTTTGGTTTTATATAGTTCCCTTGCCGAGGTCTCCGATAAGTCTAACAAACAGTTTATTTAGAAATAGACCAAAATTTAAAACCCGGGCAACGCCGGATAATTTAAGCTAGTATTTTATACAAATATTACACGAATTTATATACAGGGTGTTTAAAAAATACGGGGCATAACTTCAGGTATGTATTTCCCACATGTAGACAATCAAAATAGTTCATTACAACATGTGTCCGAAAATGCTTTATTTCCGAGTTATGGCCTTCACAGCATTGAAATTCACCGGAACCATACCTCATGTTTTAGAAGACACTCCATTGATCAATCGTCAACACATTCACTTCTTGCAATGATGGCGCTCCTGCACACTTCAGTCGTACGGCTCGCCGATACTTGGGTCGGAGGTTTCCTGATCGATGGATAGGTAGAGGTGGGCCAATTGCTTGGCCTCCACGCTCACCTGATCTGAACCCTCTCGATTTCTACTTGTGGGGCCATTTAAAATCATTGGTTTATTCGTCTCCGGTGCCTGATTTGGAATCCCTTCGGAATCGAATTGTGGCATGTTCTGAGGACATACGCAATACTCCTGGAGTTTGGGATCGTGTTCGCAGGTCAATGAGACATCGATGTGAGGTCTGTATTCAAGCAGGAGATGGACATTTTGAACATCTTCTGTAATGACAACGACCTGCGGAAAGAAAAACGTTCCGGTGAATTTGAATGTTGTGAAGGCTATAACTCGGAAATGAAGCATTTCCGGACACATGTTGTAATGAACTATTTTGATTGTCTACATGTGAGAAATACATACCTGAAATTATGCCCCGTATTTTTTAAACACCCTGTATAAAACCTAAACAATTATTATTACAACTAGTTTGTCACTGAGAAATAAGGAAAAGCTGTTAACTTGAATTTATTGGAAGCAAAGCCGTTACTGTATTATGCAAGAAGGTAGGCGATGTTTGGATCCTGTGTCTCAACTCTTATATTCAATTATTATCTTAGCGTATGCTCGATTACACTAACCTCTAGCGCACAAAAGTGGAACTAAACGTCGCCGCACAGAAAAACAAAACAGGAAAATTCGCTCAATGTTCATTCTATATAATCCCTATTCGCTGGTTTCACCCTCTGGTTACACTACATAGTGTGGACGAGTCTACTTTATTATCTAGATGTGTTGAGGAATACCCCAGTGATTTGGTTCTTGATAAGAGCTAGCAACGAGCATAATGCAATTTCGATGTATATTTTATATACGTTTCTTTAAAAAATGTTTCTAACAAGTTTTATTCCATACAAAATTTTGATATGATTGATAGTTAACGAGATATATGAGTTTTAAAAAACTATCAATTTTATTTGCGTTCCCTTAGTCATACATCATAACGAAGTGAAAACAAATGACTCTGCGATTATATTTAAGACGGCTTTGCAAGATGAATGAGTGATATGTAGTTACATTTAATGCTTTCTGTAAGTAATAAAATTTGTCATGGATTTGCGAAAAAAATTTCGCAGTGAATATGTTGCCTTAAGTGAATATTTTGTACGAAAAATGTTTCTAACAAGTTTTATTCCATGCAAAATTTTGATATGATTGATATTTAACGAGATATATCAGTTAAAAAAACTATCAATTTTATTTGTGTCGTCTCAATCAGATATCATAACGGAGTGAAAACAAATGACTCTGCGATTATTTAAGACGGCTTTGCAAGATGAATGAGTGATATGTAGTTACATTTAATGCTTTTTGTAAGTAATAACATTTGTCATGGATCTGCGAAAAAAATTTCGCAAAAAATTTCGCAGTGAATATGTTGCCTTAAGTGAATATTTTGTACAAAAAACGGAGTGTTTCTAACAAGTTTTATTCATTTAATGCTTTTTGTGTAAAATTTTGATATGATTGATAATTAACGTTTTATTCCGATATATGAGTTTTAAAAAAAGTTTAAAAACTATGAATTTTATTTGTGTCGCCTCAAACGGACATCATAGCGAAGTGAAAACAAATGACTCTGGATTTGTTTAAGGCGGCTTTGCAAGATGAATGAGTGATATGTAGTTACATTTAATGCTTTTTGTAAGTAATAACATTTGTCATGGATCTGCGAAAAAAATTTCGCAGTGAATATGTTGCCTTAAATGAATATTTTGTACAAAAAATGTTTCTAACAAGTTTTATTCCGTGCAGAATTTTGATATGATTAATATTTAACGAGATACATGAGTTTTAAAAAACTATGAATTTTATTTGTGTCGTCTCAATCAGATATCATAACAAAATGAAAACAAATGACTCTGCGATTATTTAAGACGGCTTTGCAATATGAATGAGATATATGTAGTTACATTTAATGCTTTTTGTAAGTAATAAAATTTGTCATGAACTTTCGAAAACATTTCGCAGTGAATATGTTGCCTTAAGTGAATATTTCGTACAAAAATATTTAAAATGCTGATATTACATTCATATTGTTTCATATCGATATACTTGGGTTGGATAAAAAGTAAGGCATCAGTTCGATATTTCTGACATGGCTTTATTCACAGGGGTACAGCATTTACGTACCTTCTATATAGTCGCCCCCCTTATTTATTACCTTTTGCCAAATGTTTGGAAGGCGTCGTACACCATCAGCGCGTCCATCTTTGTTGATATTCCGTATTGACCGCCCTAAAGCACGGATAAGTTCATCTCTGGTATTGTACCGGGTCCCTCGCAGTGGTTCTTTCACTTTGGTGAAAAGATCGTAATCGCATGGATCATATCGGGTGAGTACGGAGGATGTTCCAGAATCTCCCATTGCCAGCGGCGCAAGAGGTCCTTGACAGCAGCACAGCGGTGTGACTCCTTCCATTATCATGAAGAATGATGGGGTTCTGTACCACCAAGTGTCGTCGTTTTCTCCTGAGGGCTGGACGAAGGTGGTGCTGCAGGAACCTGCAGTAGTAGTCCGCGTTTTCCGTCTGCCTTGGAGGTACAGCGTGGTGCAGTATTACCCCATCAATGTCATACGCCACAATGAACATCACCTTCACAGCACTTCCAACAAGGCCTTCCCGGAACGCTTTAACCCATCGTGCAACTGTGCGATATGGCAACGCTGCATCGCCACATGCTTCACGCACTCCCTGAAAACATTCTTGTGCACTACGACCTCGTGCCACTTCAATTTTGATCCAGGAACATTCCTCTAGTTTTGTAAACATGATCTTAGGGCGCTCGCACTATCCCTATGAAAGTCAACGTTCTACACACTGCAGTAGATTGACAGAGTACTTTCGCCGCTGGCTACACTAACTCATCTAACAGTCCTTGTTCATGTCCATACAGCTGGCAACTCTCGAACGCACCATCGTCACGTGACAGCAGTGTTGCCATTACTTTTTATCCAACCTATGTACTTATTTGATTTCAACGAGAAAATGACATGACTCTTTTGTTATATTTTGCTCCTTTTTATTCAATAGTATTGTGTTGTTTTTATTAGTCATTTAGGGTCGTATTCATAGACATTTTTAGCGCGGGCTTCCGGTGGATGGTCAGCGTTTTTCGTATTCATAAACCAGTGTTAGCGATAGGATATGATTTGAATTCTGTACTAGTAACCAGTGGATAGCCGGGGCTAGTTTAGTACGCTCGTAGCGCGTGCTGCGAAATGTCTATGAATACGGCCCTGATTTTCTATTTCGGAATTTTTTATACAAAAAATAACGTTGAGATTTTCATTTCCTTAGGATAAATTTGCCTACGATTCACAGCTGCGAATTTGTTAACAAAATAATAAATTTCTAGTGATATTACTTACCACAAAGAATAGAATTCATCTAACAAAAATTGCGACATGTATGTGATACCGATTACTTTATTCTGTTTATGCCCAAATATTTTGTCATCGCTAGTTTCCTAATTTTATTTTAATGACAATTGTACAATTATGTGAATAAATAAATACATTTGAGCTACGTGTTGCATTTGGTAGTGTTATATTCGTTCATAGTTGGCTGTGAATTGGATGACAGTTGCCTCGTGCAGGTGTCGCTAGCACCTGTTGCACACCGACCCTTGGGTACAAATCAGTGGTCACATTGGTTCGGAGTCCATTCACAAATAGAAGAAGTTACATTACGCAAGCCGCAACATGTTTCGAGGACGATTCGGATCCTGATACTCATCTGTCCCGTGCCAATTGAAATAAATGTTCTGTGGAGAGAAACTATTACCACAGTCTAGTTTATATACAGTCACGAAGCTCAATACGTAGTAAATATGCTTACATAGATAGTTGCTAACCACTAGGATCGCTACTATCGCCTCATTACAGACAATGCGAAATAGTACGGGCACAGTCAATTGTTCCTAAGCACCCTCACAACTCTAGCTTCGTGACTGTATATACTAGACTGTGCTATTCCATTTATCTGCCACGGTTTATAATTCAGCACCTATATTATGGGTAACCTTGGCGACAAGGCCTACAATCTCCTACCAAAAGCAAAGATGATTTTTAGAAAAATGTTCTGATGTCAGAGTTCTTAAAATTGTCTGACAGTACGTAATCTTTTCGGAAAATGAAGAGAGACTGGTAGGAAGGGAAATAAGAAGCAGAATTGTGGCCAATAAAAATCATATAATACTAGATTAGTAAACGAAATAATATGCATGTTCTTTTGACATGGAAATTTCGACTTAATCTGATTCCAAAAAAAATGGCAGACACTAAATAAGAATAATTCAAGTTTGTTAATAATTATTTATAATATGGGTACCATAACGTTTCATATTTCGGGTTTGATACCCAGTCGAGTATTGTAATATAAAGTTACGTTAAGTAAATCGTATAACGTTTTATCCACTTTGATAAAAAAAATAATTTTTAATAAAAGTAATTGTCTTATTTTTATTACATTTGAACATGTCTTTTGTGGAGAGGCGATTGCATTATTGTTAATTTCTTAACCCAAACTACAAAATCGTGAAGTATTTTACATTCCTCTTGACACATTCTGGCCCGGTTTCTTCAACCTTTGTTAAAATGCACCTAACATAGCGTTAATTAACTGTAAGTTAAAAGTATGAATTGTTGTTAAAAATATTGCGTTTCTTCAACTTTACATTTCACATTTTAACATTCTGTTTGTTAACTCTCTGTTAGGACCAGAGATTCTAGAGTTTGACCATAACCTATAACCAAGTATAGGCTCACTTCTGTTTTCTGAACTCTGACAATTGCGATTCTCGCTTGTTTCCGTTGTTTGATTCAGAGAGGATAGAAGTCTTTCTATTCTCTCAGGTTTGATTTCTGCTTCTTTCCTCGTCTGTATCACAATAGCGTGGAGCGGCGTATTGGCATGAAATGGAAAACACTGGAACTAAATTATCGAAATAATTAACAACAGATCCCTATTAGAAAAACACTTGGAAAATCGAAATGTGTTAAATTGAAAAATCATATTAAATTACCCCCAAACTAAATTCTGTTTTTTGCTATTAGATCTATGCAAAAGATAGTAAATATCAATACCTTAAAAACAATATACTTTGCATACTTCCACTCGGTAATGAGTTATGGAATAATATTCTGGGGAAGTTCCACAGATAGTAACAATATATTTCTATTACAAAAAAGAGTAATTAGAATAATAGTAGGTGCGAAATCTAGGGAGTCGTGTAGGACTATTTTCAAAAACTACAAATAATGCCATGGCTTGTCAGTATATATTTTCATTAATAATCTTCCTCGTATGTAATCGTGAAAACTTTGTAACTAATTCAACAGTTCATAGCATAAATACACGTCAAAAAATGACTTTCATTCTCCATCGGCAAGTCTATCATGTTATCAAAAGGAGTGCGTTATATGGCAGTAAAAATTTTTAATAGCCTCCCTATCGATATAAAAATGAAACTCAAAACATAAAATTATTTAGGGCCAAATTAAAGAAGTACCTAATTTCTCACGCCTTCTATTCTGTAGGTGAATTCATGACACTCAATAACGCTTCATGAAATTGATACTAAAACTATGTGTTGTACTAGTAGACTATATTGTAAATCTCGTCTGTATATATTTCATCTAGACTGTGACTATAAATTAAGATTTTATAATAGTATTAAGTTTTTGACTTGTTCCATATTCTAGCTGTAAGCATGTATGAATACCATGTAATGTTAATAAATACAATACAATACAATCGTGGGACTAATTTCTCTTCGTTCGAAAGAAACCTTCTGCTGGATACAATTTCTTAGTATAAACCAATTATTGAGAATAAACAAATAAATGGATATACGTTGAAAGCGAAAAGTGAGGCTTGGCAGAAAATAGCCTATACCTTTGTATGAACGTCTGGTCTGTCAAATCACAGAAATCATCCCCTCTGTTTATGTATTCATGGATATCATTTTCTAAATAATCCAGATATATATAAGTTCAGCATCTAACTCACCAGCCATATTGGATACTTCTATGCTAACAAAGTTAAATGATTTAACTGCATGAAATTGGGCAGTTAAATTAACATAGGTTTTAACAGCCTGTTAGTACTAACAGTAGTTGAAGAAAAGCTTCAACTGTTAAGTTTACAGTTAAAATGGAATAAAACACTGTTATAATTTAACAAAGGTTGAAGAAACCGGGCCTCTGTATACCTGAAAACACGTACTAAAGAACATTATGTATGTATTTATTCACACTGCACACTGCATCCGGTGACAGTGGTAACTAATTACACTCAATAATGACAATAATAAACTTATTAATTAAAAATACAATTAATAATACGAATAATTGATACTAAAAATCCTAAATTAAATTAAGTACGATCACTTAAAATAACATTTAAAGTAAATCTAATTTGTATCTTAAACCTACTAAGTTCGAACTAAAACCCACGAGTATGATATGTTCATACCTGCACAAGTACCTTTCAACATTACACTCATTTCGCTGTCAACTCACTCACTGCACTGGAACTACGACACATTTCACTGATTCTATGCTGATTTTACTAACACTTCAAAAACATTTCACTTTTCAAATACTTTGCACTGCCACTATAAACTATAAAGCTTCACTGACAGGAACACGTTTCACCTACACAACACACTTCATTGACACAACTTCACTGACACAACATAATTCTTCACTGATACAACACTTCAATAACAAAATATCATTTACACCCTTTAAATACTGTGTATAATTACCGTCTATTAGTAAAGTTCTTAAGCCTATTTTTAAATACAGTTTTGGTTGTTGGTAAAGCCTTTAGTAAGTCTGCAGGTAAAGCATTCCAGTCCCTGATAGTACGATTGAGAAAAGAAAACTTTCCAGTGTCCGTCCTCTGTCTTCTTTCCCTCAATTTATATGAGTGGTCGTTCCTTGAAGAAATTATGGCAAGTAATGACCCATATGAACTACTGTAGAAAGTTTACGTAGAACCATGTACTTTATATTTTATTCGTATTCTTGCTTGAGTTGAGTTTGACCCCCACGCGAGTACTAATGTCGCAGATCAGTTGGCGTGTAGGTACTTAAGTGTTGAATGTAGGGAATTTGATGCAGTTGGCAACGCTGTCTGTCCACAGATCCGGTCGCACTGCTCGTACCCGTGCGAGTGCTCGTCCCGAGAGCCCACGTGTCCGTCGGGGGTGTCGGTGGTGCGCGACGGCTGCGGCTGCTGTCCGATCTGCGCCAGGCAGCAGGGCGAGGGCTGCGACGGCACCACGCTGTGCGACGAGAAGCGCGGCCTGGTGTGCCAGTACCCGCACCGCGCCGCCGTCAAGGGCGTCTGCCAAGGTGAGACCTTCTGTACAGCAATAGCACCCCGCGGAAAACAAACTGAACACATAAAATTGTTTGTTAGGTCTGTTCCGAGTCTTTTTTTAAGTTTGGTAGGCATGATTTGGTTTGGGCCATACTTACTTACTTATTTACTTACTTATTTACTTACTTACTTATTTACTTACTTATTTACTTACTTACTTATTTACTTACTTATTTACTTACTTACTTATTTACTTACTTATTCACTTACGCTTACTTATTTACTTACTTATTCACTTACTTATTTCCCGCAAAAAACAAACTGAACACATAAAATTGTTTGTTAGGTCTGTTCAGTCGTTTTGTTAAGTTTGGTACCTTTGGTTTGGGCCATACCCCGCTTATTTACTTACTTATTCACTTACAAACTGAACATTCACTTAAAATTGTTTGTTATTTACTTACTCTGTTTACTTATTCACTTCTTTTTTAAGTTTGGTTACTTATTCACTTGCTGATTTGGTTTGGACCATACTTGTTAATTACTTACTTATTTACTTTTACTTACTTATTTACTTACTTATTTACTTACTTATTCACTTACTTATATTTACTTATTTACTTACTTGTTACTTACTTACTTATTTACTTACTTGTTTACTTTACTTATTTACTTACTTATTCACTACTTATTTACTTACTTATTCACTTTTACTTATTTACTTACTTATTTATTTACTTACTTATTTACTTACTTATTCACTTACTTACTTGTATTTACTTACTTTTGCTTACTTATTCTTACTTACTTACTTACTTATTTTTACTTTACTTTACTTATTTACTTACTTACTTTTTACTTACTTATTTGTTACTTATTCACTTACTTTTACTTACTTACTTATTTACCTTACTTATTTACTTACTTACTTATTTAATTACTTACTTAGTTACTTACTTATTTACTTACTTATTACTTTACTTTTACTTCACTTAGTTTACTTAGTTACTTACTTATTTACTTACTTACTTATTTACTTACTTACTTAGTTACTTACTTATTTACTTATTTACTTACTTACTTACTTACTTACTTACTTACTCATTTACTTACTTACTTAGTTACTTACTTATTTACTTACTTATTTACTTACTTAGTTACTTACTCATTTACTTACTTTTAGTTACTTATTTACTTACTTGTTACTTACTTACTTAGTTACTTACTTAGTTACTTACTTTTACTTACTTTACTTAGTTACTTACTTACTTATTTACTTACTTTTTACTTACTTACTTTACTTACTTAGTTACTTACTTATTTACTTACTTTTTAGTTACTTACTTATTTACTTACTTACTTATTTACTTACTTAGTTACTTATTTACTTACTTTATTATTTACTTACTTATTTACTTACTTACTTAGTTACTTACTTACATAGTTACTTACTTACTTACTTATTAATTTACTTACTTACTTATTTATTTAGTTACTTATTTACTTACTTATTTACTTACTTACTTACTTACTTACTTATTTACTTCCTTAGTTACTTATTTACTTACTTATTTATTTACGGAGGCTGGAAATCCAATACTGTCGCAGAAGGTTATGTTCTCTTACTATAATAATTAAGTGATATTCAAATAAATTCAATTGTCATCTCGTTTTTCAATGTCTAAATCAATTTCAATATTATATCAAGATTAATGTTAATTTTACTCTCTAGATTATATCAAGGTCGTCGACTTTGTTTCTCGGAAAAAATCAATACGTTCGTGTCTGCGCACATCTCACAATTTATGAGGTAGACTGTTGCACAAGGTCACTTCCGTTCCTCACTCACATAACAATAACATGAATAAGTTACTTATGAATAATTTCAAGTTAGAAATATGGTCGAGCATAAAAAGTCGTATGAAACTTGCCTGTAATGGTAATTAAGACGCTCGTATGAAAATTATGAAACTCGCTTGCGCTCGTGTCACAAACATACTCGCATCTTAATTACTACCATTATAGGCTCGTTGCATAATGTACTATTGTAATCGTAAACATATTTCTTTCATACACGAGGGGTAGAAGGACAGTATTTTACACATACCACTTTACATTATTGCACATTATACAGTAATGGAAGAAAAAAAGTTTAATGTTTCCAAAAATTTTACTGCTGTAAGCTGTACTTAACCCCTATTGACTGAGCATATAAATTCAGTCAGTGGCTTTCCCAGCGCACGCTATGAAATGTTTCATAGAAAGCATTCTTCACCTGCAAAAGGAAGCAAAGATGAGGAAAATTGTATTAAACTATTTTGTTTGAAATGTCTCAAAGAATAACCCCAAGAAATTAATGAAATTACTTACGGTGCATCTCGTACACCATTCTCAAAATTTCAAAAAAAAAAACACACACAAGAGCTTGCACTAAACTACGCGCGAATAAGTAATCCCGTCAGTGTTCTCAAACAATTACGTACGAATGAGTAATAATAATAATGGTTTATTTTAATAATAATAATGGTTTATTTTAATAATAATAATGGTTTATTTTAACTGGCAGAGTTAAGGCCATTCGGCCTTCTCTTCCACTCAACCAGTATGATAAAAAATTACTACAATGCTATGAATATAACATAATTAATACAATACAATACAATTCAAAGCAATACAATACTACAAATACAAGATTATATAATACATAATTAATATAATACAATGACAATTCTTTTCGTCTTCACAACACCAATCAAATAATTAAATAATAATAATAATATAATAATAATAATAATAATAATAATAATAATAATAATAATAATGATAGTCATATCTAAATTAAATTAAATTATTAAGCTCGATCACAAGTATAATTTCAATTTGACTGCACCCGTAAAAATCTCTTCAATAGCCGCGTCTGGCCACGAAACCAGGTGGCCCGGGTTCGAATCCCGGTCGGGACGAGTTACCTGGTTGAGGTTTTTTCCGGGGTTTCCCTCAACCCAATACGAGCAAATGCTGGGTAACTTTCGGTGCTGGACCCCGGACTCATTTCACTGGTATTATCACCTTCATATCATTCAGACGCTAAATAACCTAGATGTTGATACAGCGTCGTAAAATAACCCAATAATAATAATAATAATAATAATAATAATAATAATAATAATAATAATAATAATAATAATCTTCAATAGCTGAAAATGGACTGAGATGAACTGCACGCATGCAACGTCCGACAAACACCATTGCGCGTATGATAGTCGCACTGTAGGAGGCTACGTTTCTGTACGTCTAGTGACGTCATATAGGACGACTGTTGTACTTGCCGATCATCTGTGGAAGTCTGTCGAAACATATAGTGAATTTGGGGGAAAAAAATGTAAATATCTCTGTATAGAATAACTACGTAATTTCAATTAAAAGTAAATTATTGCTTTATACAAATTTCAAAGGTGTATTTGTCACTTTATTTTACTTAATAGAAAATATCACAATGTCGATAAATTATCATTGTTTGAATTGAATGTTTCTGATTTAAAATAGAGATTCTGGAATATTTTACAAACACTGATATGTATATTTCATATACGTCATTGAAGGATTAATTCAGTCGATACTGTATTAACGAACAAAATCCTCCGGATTGTGTACGGTAAATCGCAATCCACAAACGAACACAATGCTTGCAATGACTTTTTCGAAACTGGGAATGCAACTTGGTACATACAATGGAAAAGCAAAATCTATTCCTATTATTTTCATGGTATTCATAAGAGAGGATTTTGTAATAAACCAATTTAATTGCAGGCAAACATAATTTAAAAGTCATTATTATTCATAGAAATAGTGTCTGTATCCGAATTTTGATGCACTGATGTGAAAGTCAAATATTGTTAGTTGATATTCATTATATCTGTGTCGTGTTTCATTGGTGTTTTGACTTGGTGATGTTAATGTTAAAATTAATTAACTTTACAATATTTCTGAAATAATAATTAATGTATGAAAACGTACAAATATTTAATAATTATTAATAATAATAATAATAATAATAATAATAATAATAATAATAATGATAATTCTTTATTTATACTGGCAGAGTTAAGGCCATAGGGCCTTCTCTTACACTCTACCAGGTCACAAAGTACACAAGCAGTTAAAATTCAACAAAAAGTTAAAGAACAGAATACTAACATATTACAAATAATAATAATAATAATAATAATAATAATAATAATAATAATAATAATTCTTTATTTATACTGGTAGAGTAAGGTCATAGGGCCTTCTATTACACTCTACCAGGTCACAAAGTATACAAGCAGTTAAAATTTAACAAAAGTTAAAGAATAGAATACTAACATATTACAAATAATAATAATAATAATAATAATAATAATAATAATAATAATAATAATAATAATAATAATAATAATAATAATAATAATTCTTTATTTATACTGGTAGAGTTAAGGTCATAGGGCCTTCTATTAACTCTACCAGGTCACAAAGTATACAAGCAGTTAAAATTTAACAAAAAGTTAAAGAACAGAATACTAACATATTACAAATAATAATAATAATAATAATAATAATAATAATAATAATAATAATAATAATAATAATAATCATTCTGTATTTATACTGGTAGAGTTAAGGTCATAGGGCCTTCTATTACACTCTACCAGGTCACAAAGTATGCAAGCAGTTAAAATTTAACAAAAAGTTAAAGAACAGAATACTAACATATTACAAATAATAATAATAATAATAATAATAATAATAATAATAATAATAATAATTCTTTATTTATACTGGTAGAGTTAAAGGTCATAGGGCCTTAATAATTAATAATAATAATAATAATAATTCTGTATTTATACCAGGTCATAGGGCCTTCTATTACACTCTACCATCACAAAGTATACAAGCAGTTAAAATTTAACAAAAAGTTAAAGAACAGAATACTAACATATTACAAATAATAATAATAATAATAATAATAATAATAATAATAATAATTCTGTATTTATACTGGTAGAGTTAAGGTCATAGGGCCTTCTATTACACTCTACCAGGTCACAAAGTATGCAAGCAGTTAAAATTTAACAAAAGTTAAAGAACAGAATACTAACATATTACAAATAATAATAATAATAATAATAATAATAATAATAATAATAATAATCTGTATTTATACTGGTAGAGTTAAGGTCATAGGGCCTTCTATTACACTCTACCAGGTCACAAAGTATGCAAGCAGTTAAAATTTAACAAAAAGTTAAAGAACAGAATACTAACATATTACAAATAATAATAATAATAATAATAATAATAATAATAATAATAATTTGTATTTAATGGTAATAATAATAATAATAATAATAATTTAATAATAATAATAATAATAATAATAATAATTTAATAATAATAATAATAATTCTTTATACTGTAGAGTTAAGGTCATAGGGCCTTCTATTACACTCTACCAGGTCACAAAGTATACAAGCAGTTAAAATTTAACAAAAGTTAAAGAACAGAATACTAACATATTACAAATAATAATAATAATAATAATAATAATAATAATAATAATAATAATAATAATTCTGTATTTATACTGGTAGAGTTAAGGTCATAGGGCCTTCTATTACACTCTACCAGGTCACAAAGTATGCAAGCAGTTAAAATTTAACAAAAAG
The DNA here is from genome assembly GCA_025594305.2 of Periplaneta americana. Taxonomy (NCBI): domain Eukaryota; kingdom Metazoa; phylum Arthropoda; class Insecta; order Blattodea; family Blattidae; genus Periplaneta; species Periplaneta americana. The sequence continues at coordinate 13,073,566 of JAJSOF020000035.1, forward strand.
TTAAAGAACAGAATACTAACATATTACAAATAATAATAATAATAATAATAATAATAATAATAATAATAATAATAATTCTGTATTTATACTGGTAGAGTTAAGGTCATAGGGCCTTCTATTACACTCTACCAGGTCACAAAGTATGCAAGCAGTTAAAATTTAACAAAAAGTTAAAGAACAGAATACTAACATATTACAAATAATAATAATAATAATAATAATAATAATAATAATAATAATAATAATAATAATTCTGTATTTATACTGGTAGAGTTAAGGTCATAGGGCCTTCTATTACACTCTACCAGGTCACAAAGTATGCAAGCAGTTAAAATTTAACAAAAAGTTAAAGAACAGAATACTAACATATTACAAATAATAATAATAATAATAATAATAATAATAATAATAATTCTGTTTATACTGGTAGAGTTAAGGCCATAGGGCCTTCTATTACACTCTACCAGGTCACAAAGTATGCAAGCAGTTAAAATTTAACAAAAAGTTAAAGAACAGAATACTAACATATTACAAATAATAATAATAATAATAATAATAATAATAATAATAATAATAATAATAATAATAATAATAATAATAATAATAAAATCGACACAAAAACAACATGAAAATAATATAATAATAGAAAAAGAAAGTAAAATACATTGGATTATAGTAAAAGCAACTCATTTAGTACAAATGTTTAATATGGAAAATGTAAAGTAGAATATAACAAAATGGAATGTAATAAAATAATAATAAAAAAGAAAAGAAATACGAATATTAAATAAAATTCACAATAAAAACTATGGGTGCTATTGCGCTTTTTGAATTAGATTACTTTCAGTTATAAGCGCTTTTCTCTGCCATAGTTTTGTAAAAATTTAGGCTATATATTTCTTTTTCCTTCCTTTCCTCTTTTTGTTCTCTTTATCAGCCGATGAATTTATTATCATAGCCTTTTTATCGTGAATTTTATTTCATTTTCGTATTTCTTTTCTTTTTTATTATTATTTTATTACATTCCATTTTGATATATTCTTCCTTACGTTTTTCCATATTAACCATTTGTACTAAATGATTTCCTTTCACTTTATTCCAATGTATTTTACTTTCTTTTTCTTTTTTTTTTTTTTGTAATATGTTAGTATTCTGTTTTTTAACTTTTTGTTAAATTTTAACTGCTTGTATACTTTGTGACCTGGTAGAGTGTAAGAGAAGGCCCTATGGCCTTAACTCTGCCAGTATAAATAAAGAAAGAATAGACATTTCGCAGCACGCGCTACGAGCGTACTAAGCTAGCCCCGGCTATCCACTGGTTACTAGTACAGAATTCAAATCATATCCTATCGCTAACACTGGTTTATGAATACGAAAAACGCTGATCATCCACCGGAAGCCCGCGCTAAAAATGTCTATGAATACGGCCCTTAGTTTTCTGAATTACGCCCTTCTTCCAGCTAATCCCTCAATTTTCAATTTGCGAACTTAGTATACTCACATCGTACGATTTCATTATGCAGTATGATAGATCCATGTATCAGTAACATTTTGAGTCGGAAATTTTCCCCATTCTCCTTCATCAGAAGCGCCTATATCCATACAGTGGTGTAATAACTTTTGTGCGAGATCGTGCGTATTTGCTTGTTTTCCGCACAGAACCAATACGCGGTAAGTGTGAAATACCACATTCAGTATTCACAATGCAACACACATAACAATTTCCCTCTTCTTACCGCTTAAGCGCGACATTCATTTTACTGCTTTAGGCTTTTAACATATTATTTTTAGACGCGTTTAACATAGTAATAATTATAAATTGGAAACTTACCACTGCAATTTCACCTAAATTGCAATGTTAATTATTGTTTTTAAATATTTGCAAAAATTAAGTAAATTCTACTAATCCACGAAACTTATTGCATTCCTGGTACAAGTAACATTAAGGAAGACGTGGAAAAATCGACAAGATTCCAGATGCGGATGTTATTACTGCAATATGTTATGTAAATAATATTGTTAAAATATTAAAATGAAAAATAAATCATTACATAACCTTACCGTTTGTTTTAAGTTCTCATTTATAGACTGGGGAAAAAAAAAAGACAGACGTATATCACGGCCTGCTGGAGTATAGTAAACACAGAAAACATTTTATAGCAACAATGTTGAAGAAAGATATTTTGGTTTTCCGAAGTTGCCGTCATTAAACAGAAACCAAGATGGAGATATCATTGCAACTAATTAGAAATTCGTCTTTCAGGTATGTAATAAACGATCTTCGCACAAAATAATGTACGATATACGAGCGGTATGTTTGTTTTCATGTTCTCGGGAATTAAAAAAGCTCAACTACGTTTCGTTTTTTCAATCTTTTCCTCGACCATGAAAACGTCAACATACCGCTCTTGTAACGCATATTACTATTGTGCGAGATCGTGCGTATTTGCTTGGTTTCCGCACAAAACCAATCCGCGGAAAGTCTAAAATTCCACATTCAGTATTCCCAACCTAACACACATAACAATTTCCCTCTTCTTACCGCTTAAGTGACATATTGATTTTACTGCTTTAGGCTTTTAACATATTATTTTTAGAGACGTTCAATATAGTAATAATTATAAATTGGAAACTTACCACTGCAATTTCACCTAAATTGCACTGTTAATTATTGTTTTTAAATATTTGCAAAAATTAAGTAAACTCTACAACTCCACTAAAGTTACTGCATTCGTGATGCAAGTAACATTAAGGAAGCCGTGAAAAAATCAACAAAATTTTAAAGCAACAATGTTGAAGATAGATATTTTTGTTTTGCAAATTTGCCGTCATTGAACAGAAACCGAGATGGAGATTTCATTGCAAGTATATCCGCGACGCTGTTATTCCCGGCGAGACTCCTCCTCTTTGCTTACGTCGTAGGAAGTGAAGGCTCTATAAATTCTAGGTAGGTAGTATCGTTCGCCATTTTTGTTCTTTCGTTCCTAGCTACCGTACGAGGGATCTATTTGCCGCACAGTTAAACATTATCATGTCGTAGCTCCTATGTTAATAAATTAAACGCACTGTAATTCAGCAAATAATTGAGCGTCAAATAACGTCTTCGTGTGCTTTCTGCGAACGCCAAAGATAGAGCCAAAATGGCGGGTGATTATATTAAGTATTTATCGAACCTTAGGAAATGCATTACGTCATCATCAGCGAATCACAACACGCACACGTTTAAATGTAGCTGACCTGTAACATGATTGGCTGCCGGAAATAAGAGCGACGGGACTATATTTAGAAATTCCTCTTTCAGGTATGTAATAAACAATCTTCGCACAAATTAATGTACGATACACGAGCGGTATGTTTTCTTTCAATTCTCGGAAATTAAGAAAGCTCAACTACTATTTATTGATAAAATAAATAAAATAATAAAACTGGTTAAAAACCATACATGTTTCGGGGGCTATGCTCCCCCATCTTCAGTGGTTGTACCACGACTGCAACAAGAGAATGGAATGTACAAAGATCTTGAATATGCTACAAAATTATAAAATTTATACAATACTAAGTCTGAGAAAATATCGTTAAAAAGTAAAATGATCTAATGTATTGAATTGAAATTTCATTATAAACTTCATAAAAAATAAACTTGAGAATAGTTATTAAATATTATTAAATGATATCTTATAGAAGAAATATATATAATACAATTCTGATGATACAATATATAAATCTTAAGTAATACTAATGGTGACCCAAGAATAATGTTAAAATGTCATATTATTATAGACAAGATGTGAATGTTATTCATTCCAAAATATTTAGAATTAAAGATTAATCATCAATGAAGTTAAAAACTGATGTTAAGAATTTAAAAAAGTTTCAAAAATAGAACTTATGTTCTTATACTATAAATACAATCAGAAATACTTTAGAAGAATGGACACTACTACAATTAGGATGCTGAACTCATCCACGGTGTAGATGTTCTACAGCGTGTCGTATCTTAAAGAGGACTGACTATGCTAAAGAGCAAGACAAAGAATACGTAACCAATACTACGTTCATCTTTTTTTGTTCGAACCGGAAGTGATGTAGAAGTCAAATAATTTTGTAGCATATTCAAGATCTTTATACATTCCATTCTCTTGTTGCAGTCGTGGTATAACCACTGAAGATGGGGGAGCATAGCCCCCGAAACATGTATGGTTTTTAACCAGTTTTATTATTTTATTTATTTTATCAATAAATAGTGTTCAGACAACTGTAATAATTATCTCCATTATTTTTAATCTTCACTTATGAACACTGTTGTATTTTGACCTTTTAAGTATTTAAGCTCAACTACGTTTCGCTTTTTAAAACTTTTCCTCGAACATGAAAACTTCAACATACCGCTCTTGTAACGCATATTACTATTATTACTAATAGCGAAGAATACAAATTCCCTTCGGTGAACGTTATTTCGACCGGCTGGAGTAGCGTACGTGGGTGTTAGCAAGAAGAGACAGCAAGCCTCGAGTAAACAAGATTGAAAAGGCTGCAGTCTTTAGTCTAATGGAGCGACTTGAATGTACTGAAGCAAGATTTTGTACTTGGGGGCAGTTTTGTGCTATATGGCGACCATGGGAAGAATTTTCTCTTAATAATATTAGTGTTAATATGTTTCCTAGTAAAAGAGATAGCAATAGTAGCAAACAACCCGAATTCTCAAAACTATCATAATAATAATAGTTTTATTTTCCCTGGCAGATTTAAGGCCATCAGGCCTTCTCTTCCACTCAACCAGGATCAAATCACATACAGAAAAATACATACCGGTATACAAATACTAACTTAAAAATAATAATAATAAACATAATTAAGTAAAAAGAGAAATTGAATACGTATACACAATCAGTATTAACTTTAAAATAACAGTAATATATATATATATATATATATATATATATATATATATATATATAATAAAAAGAGACTGAATACATAATTATAAACGGGAAAATACATTATAGTATACAGTATTAACTTTAAAAAAAAAGAATTAATGTATGTATGTATTTATTCACACTGCAAATGGGTATATACCCGGTGGCAGTGGTAACTAATTACACTCAATAATGACAATTAATAATAAACAACTAATAAAAACAATAATTAATAATAATAATAATAATAATAATAATAATGAGCATCCTAAATTAAATGAAGCATGGTCACTTAAAATAACATTTAAAGTAAATCTATTTTGCATCTTAACTCTAATCTCGAACTAAGACCCACGAGTCTGACAGGTTCATATCTGCACAAGTACCTTTCGGCACTACACTTATTTCGCTGTCAACTCACTCACTGCACTGATTCTACCTGATTTCACTAACACTTCTAACCATTTCACTGTTCAAATACTTTGCACAGCCACTTCACTGACACCAACACACTTCACTTACACAATAGACTTCACTGACACTACACACTTCCTGACACAACACACTTCCTCACTGATAGAACACTTCAAATAAGATATCAATTACACCCTTTAACTCGTGTGTATAATATACTACCGTCTATTAGTAAAGTCCTTAAGCCTATTTTTAAATACATTTTTGTTTATTGGTAAAGCCTTTAGTAAGTCTGCAGGTAAAGCATACATACATATGAATATAATCTCACAACTAAAGGAATAGTACAATTAGTATGATCAGCACAGCACGGGTTACATTGAGACAATGAAAATTACCTAGATATTAGTGTTAATGGAAAAATAAAGTAATGACTGTGTAAAATAATAATAATAATAATAATAATAATAATAATAGTAATAATAAATAAAAAAACTATCACCCAGAAGTCGTGGAAAACTGTTTTAAAATATTTTAAAATCGTAAGCAGTAGGCCGACTTCGTCAATACGCGAAATTCGAAGCAACAGAGATGCCAAGAAAAAGCCGTGAAAATTATAATTTATCTGAACATTACAGGCAATCACACGTCAACAAAAGAGAGGGAAATAAAAGCAAAATATTTCTTAATATGCGACTTCCACTGAGAGTTGATCTGAAAGTCAGTGCATCAGTGTCATGAACAAGAGACAGTGCCTACCATCCACAAGATATTTACTACACTCAGAAAGATAATTTCCGAATTTAAGGACTGGTTTTAAGCACGTTCCGAATACTAGGAAATTATTGAAACTTCTGCGTCTCTTCCTTCGACGTCCTATATCCCTTTTTCCAGTAAAATAGTTCGTGTCTCGGTAGGCGATAGAAGGCATCCTTTTTACATCCCTATGCATTGTCTACATTGTTGCTCCTTCCTTCAGACATGAATCCTGATAGCGCTGTATTTTCAAAATTGTCTCTTTCTATTATGTAACATTATTTGAAATATATTAACATTCTATGTATTTTAGCTTAATTCTGCTACACAGTTTATTTCAGTGTTTAATTAATAGTTCATAGTATTTTGTTGTTTAATTCGTATATAACTCTTGTATACATGTAACTCTCACTTAATCAAATTGTTGAATTCTTTGTAAGTTCATGCAGATGTATATACACTTTTTGCTGGTTGAGTGGAAGAGAAGGCCTTACGGTCTTAACTCTGCCAGCTAAAATAAATTATTATTATTATTACTACTATTATTATTACTATTATTATTATTATTATTATTATTATTATTATTATTATTATATGACATAGGAAATAAGAATATACATATTTTAGAACCATCTTTTGATCATATTAACATCTGTGTCCTTCAAATTCTTCAAAATAACCAGCATTTTACAAAATATATAGGCTACGTACTTTTAAAGTTGATAATTCGCGATTCTACTTGAATTTTAAAATATATGAAATAATATTGCAACGCAGAATTAATATATTTCACTGCATTTTACTGCAAGAATCAATACATACATACGTACGTACATACATAAATACGTACATACGTACATACATACATACGTACATACATACATACGTGCATACGTACGTACATACATACATACATACGTACGTACATACATATACATACATATACATACATACATACGTACGTACGTACATACATACATACGTACGTACGTACATACATACATACGTACGTACATACATACGTACATACATACGTACATACATACGTACATACATACATACATACATACATACATACATACATACATACATACATACATACATACATACATACATACATACATTCGATCTGGTTGGCGAGTTGGTGTAGCGCTGGCCTTCTATGCCCAAGGTTGCGGGTACGATCCGGGCCAGGTCGATGGCATTGAAGTGTGCTTAAATGCGACAGGCTCATGTCAGTAGATTTATTGGCATGTAAAAGAACTCCTACGGGAAAAAATTCCGGCACATCCGGCGACGCTGGTATAACCTCTGCAGTTTCGAGCGTCGTTAAATAAAATATAACATTTAATATTTGCATACATACATACATACATACATACATACATACATACATACATACATACGCTATACAGGGTGATTCACGAGGATTTACCGTCCCTTACGGAGCTTATTTCCCAAGACATTCTGAGCAAAAAATATTCATATAAACATTTGTCTGATCTCAATATTTTCAGAATTACACTAATTTGAAATTGTTCGTAAAATGCCATTATTCTTGAGTTTTAAGGGTAAAAGAATATTACGGATGAAAAATGAACTATTGAGGAGTATCATTTCTTTAATTAGCTAGTATTCTGGAGCTAAAAATGTGTTGTGAATTCCATAGTTGCTTCGTACAGATTTTTTTTTTTTTCGTTTTTTAACTACAAAATTACATTTTCTCACGCATTTATCACAACAATTGTTACAAATCACGCCACTCTTGTAAATTCTTTAAGACTGTACATTATGGTACATAATTAAACTGTAAAGAATCAAGTTCCTAAAGTCGTATGATTTGTAACAATTAAGTGCGTAAGAATGATGTCATTTTTAATTAAAATTTGATAAATAAAGTCTGTACGAAGCATTAACAACATATATGTTTAGCTTCAAAACGCTAGCCAATTAAAGAAATGACACACCTGAATAGTTTATTCTCTATTTGTAATATTTTTTACCAGTAAAACAAAAGAAAAAGGTATTTTACTAACAATTTCAAATTGATGTAACTTTGAAAATATTGCGATTAGGATAAATGTTTACATGACTTTTTTGCTCAGAATGTCTCTAGAAATAAGCTCCGTAAGTGTCGGTAAATCTTCGTGAATCATCCTGTATATAGGCCATTGATTTGTAGGAACTATTTACATCTGTCTTTATTGATTTCTGCAGAACCATGCAACTTCGATGAAAGTCACTTGACATGAAAGATTTCCTCGAAATGTCTTGATCTCCATGAGTTAATGTTAAAGCTGAATAGTTCTTCCTGCGGTAACTCGGTTATTATTTAGACATTAGTGATGCGTGTTATCTGTTTGTACTGACGACGGAAGATGAAGAAAGATCTGAGTTGTTGCCGAACACCAGTCAAATAAATTATCTATACTAATCAGAGACCTGCAAGAGAGCGAGCGCGGGATATCGTTATCAGTCCAGGAAGGCACTGACTGAATGAATAGCGATCATATACGAATAGTTCCGATAAATCACGAAGTAAGGCAACACACCGAGCGATCGGGTCTGAGGACGAGCGCTCGGTGTTCATGAGTGCTCTTCCGGTAGCAGTAAGCAGTAGGTGAATTGTAGGCTTGTCTAATCAGTACGTTTCATCAAAACGAATGTTGAAGATGATTCAATAGTATCGACGTCGATCTCAAGCAGAGGCTCGGACACCGTCTCTGTTGATGGTAAAAGATTACAATACACGATGTCAAAAGTATATGCCGAAAATAAAGTTAAATCAGCAGAGTCAGAGTAGTGGAAGAAAAGGGAAAGCAGTTACCTACTAGCTCTGCTTGGACTAAATTCGGAGAAGTAAGCGATAAGAATACCTTAAAGTACATAAGATTGTCCACACCTGTGGAGTAACGGTCAGCGTGAAACCAGGTGGCCCGGGTTCGAATCCCGGTCGGGGCAAGTTACCTGGTTAACGTTTTTTCCGGGGTTTTCCCTCAACCCAATACGAGCAAATGCTGGGTAACTTTCGGTGCTGGACTCCAGACTCATTTCACCGGCATTATCACCTTCATTTCATTCAGACGCTAAATAACCTAAGCTGTTGATAAAGAGTCGTAAAATAACCTACTAAAATAAAAATATTCCCAAGTTAATGAGTAAAGTTCATATTACGTTCGAGATGAAACAAAATATATCGCTACTAGTTTATTATTTGCATTTCATACTTCGATAGACATTTTTAGTTATCACGTATTAAATGTAATTTCTCGGTTTTATATACATTTTATAGTAATATAACCAAACATTTCATTTGCATTTACAATATTATCACGATTAAATTTGTGTCTCAGTTTGTTTTTGAAGTTAAATGTTAAACTGAGTAGGAATGAAATATATTTATACAGAAAATCATTTCAGGCTGTTTCAATCTAAACAAAGAAAAATGTGTAATTAATTAAATTTCCACTAAAATATATAATTGTTGAAAACAATCGAATGATTTCTATGATTATTCCATTGTAGGATTAAATCATTCGAATGCATGAATGAATTGTTCAATAACATTGCAGTATGTTGATTAGTCATTCTATAGGTAGGCCTATAGCCTGAGAGCAGCGCTCTTTTTTTCTTATCGCCATGTAGGTCAGGTGTTTAATTTAATAAAGATCAGGGTCAGATACTGGGCCTGTTAGAAGAGTCAGTACGCTACAACCACACAGAACATTCGAAGCTTATCATTCTATTTTTGCGTCATATGATTCTGAACTCGAAGCTCTTATCATTATCTTAAAATGGAACATATTCTGTTATGCGAGTACATATTTTGTGTAACTTCATACGGCTTGTTGTGGTGGTAAGCAAAATCAACGAATAATCAAGTGATATTGTGAATATTTCTATTATTTCGAATGGTTCTGATAATCAAATGAATGCATTCGATTTTTACCAATGCTGAACTACGTAGTACTGTAGCATACTTCTTCGCGTACAGTGGTTGAAGCGAGCGCTCGTTCCGACAGGGGAGCGATCCCCCGGGCGAGCTCGAGCGAGCGCAGGCCAAACCCGAGCTCGAGCGATTACACACGAAGTTCATTCGGTAAAACCGATCTCAGATATCGTTAAGCATCGCTCTCTTGCAGGTCTCTGATACTAATAATAAATCTGTAGCCGAAATTTTTCTGGTAATTCTCGAGTTTCCAAAAATAATTGGTCCTAACATATATAATTAACCACCCTGAAACCGAAAATCGCTTTTTTGACATTTTCGTTTTTATGTCTGTTTGTGTCTGGATGTTTGTTACCTTTTCACACGATAATGGCTGAACGGATTTCGATGAAAATTGGAATATAAATTAAGTTCGTTGTAACTTAGATTTTAGGCTATACGACATTCAAAATAATTTATTTAAAAGGGGGGTTATAAGGGGGCCTGAATTAAATAAATCTAAATATCTCGCTTATTATTGACATTTTGTGAAAAATGTTACATAACAAAAGTTTCTTTAAAAATGATTTCCGATAAGTATTATCTTTGCACAATGTTTATAGGACTGATATTTAATGAGATAAATGAGTTTTAAAATTAAAATGACTGCCATCTAAGGCGGTGTAATGAAATAAAAAAAAATGACTTCGTCTACAAGGGGCCTTGGACAACAACAATCGAAAGCTATGAAACATAGCCTACAGAGAATGTTTCTGTGTTTGTATGAAGTAATATCGGAAGATAAATTAAGCGATTTGTATAATTAATTCTTATTTCACCATTGGACAGTGTAGTTTCTCTAGATGGACATAATGCTATAATGTTATTACAGTAACTTCTGAGTGAATCTAGAACAGGTAAGATTAAAATAGCTTTTTTTATGCACAGAAAACTTTATAGGCTATTCTGAATATTCGTTTCCTGTATTTCTTAAAATAATGTTTATGTACACATTAAATCTAAATGATGTCAATCTTCATTAAACTATGGTTGCATGTAATGAAAATTAAGAAACATGTTAAAGGAATTGTCATTGCACCAAATGAGTGGTCTCTGGACCAAAATGATCGTAATTTAATTATTTAAATACAATTTAAATTAAGTAACATATTAAACAATTTATCCTTCTATCAAGCACGAATGTTCCCTGGATCAAACGTCCTATTTTAATTATGTAATTACTTTATATTTATTTCTAACGGGTGCAGCGGAGCGCACGGGTACGGCTAGTACTACAATAACCTGAAGGATCCAAAGCCTTGTAATGTTGCAGACTTCGCAACCGTGATATTTCCCTTACACATAGTGTACAAGAATTTCTGTCACTTTCTCGACGACGAAATCTCACGGCCTGTGCAATGCGGGTGTGTCAGCTGCCAGGGGCTAGTTTATCTGAAGTGACCGTTATATGTTGCTCTGCAGAATATCTGCAGGAATCTGAAGACGCACTTCCTTTGATAATGAGCAAATCCGAGTCGAGGGGGAAGCATTTTTCCTCTCAGCGTGGGATCAGGCTGTCAGCTCCAGGTCGAGTCTCAAAGCGGATCACAAAAAATCCAGTCGAGATTTCATTTCTACTCTCCACCATGTTTCCAAAAAAAATGGAAATAAGGATTACGGGGTGATAAAAAATGTAGACCGCATATTCCATAGAGGAGCTCCCAGTCATAGCTTATCTTGTTATTCAGGACTCCTCGCCGATCGTAAACGGATTCGATTGCATGAAGATACTTTAAGGCCCAATTGTATAAAACTCCCTGACTAAAGATCAACTTTGATCGAAGATCGGAAAGTGAACCGAGTTCAGACACTTCTTCTATTGTATAAAACTTTTCTGCGATCAAATTACCTTGGTTCAAATCCAATCTAAGTTTACGTGAAAACGATTTTGCAACATCGCATAAACAGGTGAAGTATGTGATGCGCGGACCATGTTGTACAGGTTTGTTCAGTGTTGCCAATTTAGCGACTTTAACTCTTTTTCAACTATAACTTCTTTTAACTTTTATATTGCTTAAATAGGGATTTAGCGATCTTTTTTTGTGCATCCCATAGTGACAAAATTTAATCTTTCTTTGTTAATAATGAAAAATCTACTGACTTCCCCAACTACTTTTCGGCGACTTTCCGCACACTCTGTTGGAGACACTGGTTTGTTTTGTGCGTTGTAAATAATGGCGGACAATAAGAAGATTGACCGTTCTCGAAATTGTTATCATGTTATGGTGCTTGATGCTGCTAAACATAATAAAGCTTTATATAACGACAATTTTCGTTTAGTAATACATTTAATTGAACATTTATGAATGTACCTATCATATCCATTAATAATTAATGGTTGTTATGAACATAATATAATTATAGGTTATATTATTTGATACTGCTGAACACGATAAAACTTTATAAAATATAAGATTGTTTGTATATTAAGGCAAGAAATTGAAAAGAAAATATATATGTATAAATGTATCTACCATATATATTAATAATAATGGTTATTCTTTTTTGCACAATCTGCCATTCGTATACTTCAAACAGAAAAGAAATAACTGAACTTGGATCATCTAACTTAATCGGAGAATTTTTTTCAGTCACAGTTGACTTTAGTTTAAGACAAATTAATCTCAGATTAGACTTTATACAACACAAAATTCCAAGTTCAGCTAGAACGAGGATCAATTTAACCTCTGATCTAAGATTAAATGGTTTATACAATCGGACCAAAGAGTTTTTAGTGGATAATGCAAATACTTCAATAGTAGGTAAGTGTTCATCATGAATAGATTTTTATATTTTCCGTTTAAAATATCGGTAAATTCTCTATGTTAGAACTTTTAATAATAAGGCGAAGGTTAGCATGCCTGAGCGTAAAAACGAGCGGATTCAAATCCTGCCTGGGACAAGTTACCTGGTTGAAGTTTTTCCGTGATTTTCCCCCAACTGAATAAGAGCAAATGCTGGGTAACTTACGATGCTGGACCCTGGACTCATTTCGCTGGCATTATCACCTTCATATAATTCAGACACTAGATAACCATCGCAGGTGGACAGCGTTGTACATTAACCAATTTAAAAAATAATAATGCGATTATTTGGATATGAATGAGTTTATCCAAATTGGCGTTTTTGATTTGATATTATTTGATTTTAATGATTAGATCCAGTTTGATTTTTTGGTTCAATTTGAGTAAGAGAATCAAAGGAAGAAAATAATATAAGTAGGGACTTTTATCATCCAGTCTGCTGTCAAAAAATCTTAAAGTTAGAATTTATAAAACAGTTATATTACCGGTTGTTCTTTATGGTTGTGAAACTTGGACTCTCACTTTGAAAGAAGAACATAGGTTAAGGGTGTTTGAGAGTAAGGTGCTTAGGAAAATATTTGGGGCTAAGAGGGATGAAGTTACAGGAGAATGGAGAAAGTTACACAACGCAGAACTGCACGCATTGTATTCTTCACGTGACATAATTAGGAACATTAAATCCAGACGTTTGAGATGGGCAGGGCATGTAGCACGTATAGGAAAATCTAGAAATGCATATAGAGTGTTAGTTGGGAGGCCGGAGGGAAAAAGACCTTTAGGGAGGCCGAGACATAGATGGGAAGATGATATTAAAATGGATTTGAGGGAGGTGGGTTTGATGATAGAGAATGGATTAATCTTGCTCAGGATAGGGACCAATGGCGGGCTTATGTGAGGGCGGCAATGAACCTCCGGGTTCCTTAAAAGCCAGTAAGTAAGTAAGTAAGGGACTTTCCTATTCACTGTGGGATAAAGCAAGGAGATGCACTATCACCTTACTTTTAACTTTGCTCTAGAATATGCCATTAGGAAAGTCCAGGATAACAGAGAGGGTTTGGAATTGAACGAGTTACATCAGCTGCTTCTCTATGCGGATGACGTGAATATGTTAGGAGACAATCCACAAACGATTAAGGAAAACAGGGAAATTGTACTTTTGAAGCAAGTAAAGAGATAGGTTTGGAAGTAAATCCCGAAAGGACAAAGTATATGATTATGTCTCGTGACGAGAATATTGTATACAAAATGGAAACATAAAAATTCGAGATTTATCCTTCGAAGAAGTGGAAAAATTCAAATATCTTGGAGCAACAATAACAGATGTAAATGACACTCGGGAGGAAATTAAACGTAGAATAAATATGGGAAATGCCTGTTATTATTCGGCTGAGAATCTTTCATCATCCAGTCTGCTGTCAAAAAATCTGAAAATTAGAATTTATGAAACAGTTATATTACCGGTTCTTCTGTATGGATGTGAAATTTGGACTCCCACCTTGAGAGAGGAACAGATATTAAGGGTGTTTGAGGATAAGGTTCTAAGGAAAATATTTGGGGCTAAGAGGGATGACGTTACAGGAGAATGGAGAAAGTTACACAAAGCAGAGCTGCACGCATTGTATTCTTCACCTGACATAATTAGGAATATTAACTCCAGACGTTTGAGATGGGCAGGGCATGTAGCACGTATGGGCGAATCCAGAAATGAATATAGAGTGTTAGTTGGGAGGCAGGAGGGAAAAATACCTTTAAGGAGGCCGAGACGTAGATGGGAAGATAATATTAAAATGGATTTGGGGGAGGTGGGATATGATGATAGAGAATGGATTAATCTTGTTCAGGATAGGGACCAAGGCGGGCTTATGTGAGGGCGGCAATGAACCTCCGAGTTCCCTTAGCCAGTAAGTAAGTAAGTAAGTATTATTTGATTTTAATGATTAGATATAGTGTCATTTGTTGGTTTAATTTGAGTAAGGGAATCATACTGAAAGTCATGTGCAACACATTGCTATAATTTCAATAAAGTAACATAAACGGTTGTATGATCATAATCTATAGACTTTACACTATTTATTCGCATATTATGAAGTCATTAACTCCTATCATGTGACCACAGACAATGTTTGCAGTGTTAGCTACCTATATAGCCACCTATCTTCCTACTTAGCCACCTAGCTCAGGCATGTCAATTGAGGCCCATAGGAGCAAGCGCTCGCTTTAGAGCCCAGGAGAGCCTGAGCGCTTTACAGTGGAAAGGAAAGAGACAGACGAAAGAGGTGGTATATACCGCTTGGTCGAGCTATATTCAAGGATGGCCAGCACTGATTCAATGGATAAAGGGAAGAGAACTTATTAAAACTGTATCCATGTTAATTTTTAGATTTTCCTGAGAAGTATAAGTGCATTATAAGAATGTAAGTTTTAATTTTAATGCTCATTTTTCACAAGTTTTTTTTTTTAATTCAAAAGAAATATTTTCTCAACTTTTCTTATAGAATTTTCAGATATAGGCCTATTTATTTAGTAGCCTTACACAATGTTTTCTTAAATCTAATATACCGTATATACGTATTACTGATGATAGTGTACTGAAAATTTTGAAAATATTCGCATGGAAATCGTTTGTAAGGAAATGAATTAACAAACCAACTACTGTTACATCATAAGCAAAAGATACGTGCCCATGTGTTGTAAAATTGTCAGCTCTATAGCTTCAGCAGATTTCGAGAAAATAATTTAATATTCTGATGATAGGAAGTTGCTCACAAATATCACCTTAAAAGCATAATGGATAAGAGTTTTGTTATGTAATATTAGTTACACTTAAAACAGATACAGCACCTAGGTAACTTTGCTTTGTACTGTAATATTGTTTTGATTAGTTTATTGATTACTTTTGTAAGGCTAAAGATACCATCAATATAAATTCCAACTTATCATGTCATACTCAATCTCTTTCTTTGGAATATCACTTTCTTTATGAATGATGTGTTTCATCCACTTAATACAGTACAATATTATACTGCTATGGAATTTAAGTGAATATTCCTTCTTAACTCTCTATTATGTTATTAACGTTTAAAATACAAGTGCAATATTAAGAAATTGGTATTAGTGCTTTTATTTGACAGACAATATAGATAATATCGAACAGATAACGGCCATATAAAAATAACGACATAAAATTTCACGTTCCGTTTGAAGTTTGTGCACCACTGTTTTCTTAATCCAACAGGTTGCTTATTCATATACACAACCCTTCCTCTTTCCATACTTTACGCTTGCTGCCCGCGCACGACGTCAAGGTCAGAAAAATGCGCTTGCTTTGACATCACTGATCTAGCTACCTAGTTAGCCACGTAGCTATCTAAACGAACATGTTTTTTCTTAGACTGTACATTTATCATTTCTCCTTTGACAATTTTTATGAGAGATATTCATTCAATTTCCATTTATACTTTATAATACAATATATATCTTATATATATTTTTCAATCAGTGCTTCATAACTCGAGGCAACAGAAACAAAATCAGATCGCCTGCAAACATCATTTAATTTATCAGACTGAATTCTCTGACGATACGAGAGCAAACAGACGACAGGAGAACACCGTCCGCTGTCAAATTGAAATGCTGCCAAAGTTCCAAAAGGTCCCGACAAAAGGGATCCATCCCCTCAATCTAAAGTAAGCTTGATACGCCACTGAGATAGACTTTGATAATTACTTCGTCCCCCCCTCCGCGCCTATGCATGCTGTTACCCTGGCTACCGCGCCAGCTATATCAATACCCCTACCAATGGCGTCGTTCTTTTGTTTCAACTTTTTCGATAGGACGCGCTTTATTGTGTGATAAACTGCGATTTTATCTCCTCTTTGATTATTGTACCATTTTATCACCACTTTCATCTCTCGCTCTGGATATTTTTTTATCTGCCGCGATGATAACAGGGATGATATTAATGGTAATTATGAACGTGTTTTGGATATTCTGCCTTGATAGGCAAATGTTTCCGTTGTGCGTGGGCAATGTTGCATTGTGTGGCGCCTCGTCATACAATAAAACCTGACACGGCGATTCCTTAGCCAATAACAACCATTTTTTTGTGGAATAGCAATCTAAAATCCTCGATGACAAAAATGTGTTTAAGCTTGTTTAATGGAAACTGGTATATCGGGATGAACCGTGAGTAATGTAATTAATTTCAGGGAGTTTTTCTTTGAGATATGCTGATTTCAAACTCAAAATTTTAATACAGTTTTGCTCGTTTTTGCTTCCTTTTTGAGGTAAAAATTGGATCATATCAAACATTCTATAGCGTGTTAGGAAACGCCAATGACTTAATTTCCAATATAAGTAGTAGTAGTCATCGCATTACAGGTCACGGTAGTCTACAGATTGGCGGAAGGTTAAGATTCCCTCCTGTACAGACAATTGCATTAATATATTTATGTATTAATTTATTTATTTATTCAATTTATTTATGTATTTATTTATTTACTTATATATTTGTGTATTTACTTATTTACTATTTTATTTGTTTATTTACTTATTTATTTATTATTTACCTGTATGTCTGTCCGTCCATTCATCCATACCTCTGTCTCCATCTATCCATCCACCCAACCATTATTTATTTATGTATTCAATTTATTTATGTATTATTTATTTACTTATATATTTATTTATTTATTTAATATTTATTTACTCTATTTATTTATTTATATAATTTATTAATTAATTTCTTCAATTATCCATTCACTCAATTATTCATTCTTCATGTATCCAATTATTTATTTAATTATTCCATTTATTTATCTATTTATTTATTTATGTATTTATTTACTTATTTATTTATTAATTTATTCATTTATTTATTTATTCGATTACCCATTGACTCAGTTATTCATTCTTCATGTACTCGATTATTTATTTATTTATTCAATTTATTTATGTATTTATTTATATTTATTTATTTATTCATTTATTTATATAATTTATTTATTCATTTATTTATTCGATTACCCATTCACTCAATTATTCATTCTTCATGTATATTCGATTATTTATTTATTTATTTATTTATTTATTTATTTAATTATTTATTTATTCTATTTATTCATTTATTTAATTTATTTATTCATTTATTTATTTAATTTATTTATTCATTTATTTATTCGATTACCCATTCAATCAATTATTCATTCTTTACGTACTCAATTATTTATTTATTTACTTACATATTAATTTAATTATTTATTTATTATTTACCTGTCTGTCTCTCCGTCCGTCCATTCATCTCAATCTAGCCATCCATTATTTATTTATTTATTTAGTTATTATTTGTTTATTATTTATTTATTTACTTATTTGCTTATTTATTTATTTATTTATTTATTTACTTATTTATTTATTTATTTTTTTATTTATTTATTTATCCACTTACTTATTTAGTTATTTATTTACTTATTTATTTACGTATTTACTTACTTATTTATTTATTCATTCATCCATTCATTCATTCATTCATTCATTCTGGTGTAGTTAAGACTATCAGGCCTTCTCACTGGAGGTAGGGATGTCAGTCCTAGGTACCAGCAGCCTTTACCCCCAAGGAAATACTCTGGTGTTTATTTCTGTTAGAGACTGAATAAACCGCATGATCACAGTGCTCGGAAGTATGAGATCAATGAAGAAAATCATGATACCATCGGGAATCGAACCCGCGAACTTCTGACTTCGAGATCACGCCTTGGCCGCGCCGTTCCTGCGTGCCCGGGTGTAAGGAGTGCTTCTGAAATGTTTATTGTCTTCAGACGAACTCCTTCCACTGACATACTGACATGTACTAATTCAACCAAATGCATTTTCCAGGTACTCTCAATTTCAACTGTCTAGTAGACAGATCTACTTAATTGTTTAAGTTCTGTTTCTGAAAGTTGCGAGTTCAAACGTAAATAAGTAAACACAGGCTTTCGATTTTTTCTTAATCAAAAGTATAGGGATTTTCAAAAGTCAGAAATAAACTTAAATTCCGCTTACTCAACCTTCGCTCATTTTTAGCCAACATTGCTAGGGGTGGTGATTTTTTGCAAGAGAGATAAATTCAAAACCATTGTAAAGGCCTGTGCTTTCGTATTTTTAATTTTTCACGACTTGTATATCCACTTTTAATAAATTCTGAATGCGAAAAAAAAAAAAAAAGCGAATATGAATTAAAACTGTGAAATTTATAGTAAAATGCTATATATATATATATATATATATATATATATATATATATATATATATATATACACGACGTAGTCCTTTACACTCGACATAACATAGACAATTACTCATTAATAGGCAATATACATGATCATGAAATTAGAAATAGTGAACAAATTAATATTCCACACTGTAGATTACATAAAACTAGTACAAATTTTTCTGTCATGGGGATAAAATTATATAGGCCTAATAAGCTTATATAGGCCATTATAAGTTACCAACCAAAGTTTCAAAACTAGATTTTATAATTGAATTTCAATTAGGCCTAATCCTTTCTACTCAGTAAGTGAGTTTTTAACATCAATTCATATGAAATTGTTTTTAAATAAATGAAGTTATTTACATTAAATTACAAATAATAATACATTAAGAGTGAGTGTTTTAATTAATTTTTAGAGTTTCAAAATATTTTGTGTTTTCATTGTTCTAATTAAACTTTACTGTTTTCAATTATATGTGTATTTACAAATGTATTGTTTTTTCCCCTTCTGTATTTGTGAAGAAAGCCTACCAGTGTATATCTAATGGCTTAATAAAATGAATTGAATTGAATCATATAAATACTACTAAATGCTAAATGGTAAAATCAAAATGCTAAATTCTTAATTACGAGTTTCGAATTGCTAAAAATCACAACCCCTAAATACTGGAAATTTTGACACTGTCTCTTGAACAAGAAAGGGGATATTTGAACATAGAGATTGAATCTTCAAAGTAAGGAGCATTTTGTTTAAAATCTTTATTTGATTTTAATGTAATTTTGATCTAGTTGAAACTGTGTATTATCAGTTCCTATTTATGTTTGTTCAAGTTCTTAATCAAATCCAAAAATTAAAAGTGTTCTCCCTGAAAATCTGATTAAATTGTTTATGCTCGACCATGCCGAAATGTAGTAATTATACACCTGATAGAAGTCCTTTAATGCATGTCATTAAAGTACACCTATTCATTAAAGGTCAGGTTTTCGATTATTCTCGGATATGCAATCGAAAGACAACTAGCAAAACGTCACGCAGGCTGGAAATCCAATACTGTCGCAGAGGGTTATGTTCTGTTACTATAATAATTAACGTTAATTGTAAATAATATTCAAATAAATTCAATTTGTCATCTCGTTTTCAATGTCTAATTCAATTTCAAGGTTATATCAAGTTTAACGTTTATCTTACTAGATTATGTCAAGGTCGACGACATTCGTTGCCCGGAAAAAAAATGGATACTTAACGCGTCTGCGCACATCTCACAATTTACGAGATTGCACAAGGTCAGTCCCCTCCCCAGTCAGATAAGAATAACATGAATACTTCTGAATAATTTCAAGTTAGAAATATGGTCGAGCATAAAAAGTCGTATGAAAATTGCCTATAATGGTAATTAAGACGCTCGTATGAAAATTATGAAACGAGCGCAAGCGAGTTTCATTAAGAAACGTACTCGCGTCTTAATTACTATCATTATAGGCTCGTTGCATAATGTACTATTAAAAAATCCTCTTAAGACAACATACAACGAATACAGATAGCACACCTACATCAAACTCTATATAAGGAAAATTGTATATATTTTTATGCTCGACCATGCCGAAATGCAGTAATTATACACCTGGTAGCAGTCCTTTAATGCATGTCATTAAAGTACAGGTGTTCAGCCAATGACAACTCAGCTTACAGGTGTTCAGCCAATGACAAGTCAGCTTTGTACCGTTATAAAACCGCAAGTATCGATTATTCTCGCATATGCAATCGAAAGAGAATTAGCGAAAAGTCACGGAAGCTGGAAACCCAGCAGAAGGTTATGTTCTGTTACTATAATAATTAGCGTCAATTGTAAATAATATTCAAATAAATTCAATTTGTCATCTCGTTTTTCAATGTTGAATTCAATAATCAAGGTTATATCAAGTTTAACGGGATTACATCGAGGTCAATGACATTATTGTTCCTCGGAAAAAATTAATACTTTCGCGTCTGCGCACATCTCACAATTCACGACCTTGAACAAGGTCACTTCAGATCTTGTCAGATACAAATAAAATGTATACATCTGAATAATTTCAAGTTAGAAATACGGTCGAGCAGAAAAAATCGTATGAAAGTTGCCTATATGGTAATTAAGACGCTCGTATGAATATTATGAAACTCGCTTGCGCTCGTTTCATAAATATCCATACTTGCGTCTTAATTACTATCATTATAGGCTCGTTGCATAATGTACTATTGCCTGCCAAGAATAGAACGTGGTTTCATCTGAAAAATCTATCACTCTAAACCACGTCGAATAATTTTCGGATAGAATTCTCAAACGTCATAGCATATATTAAAACTGGAACATCAAGAATTGAAGTCGATAACTGGATGCCAACAGCAGGTCGTGCTGTGCGCCAGTGCAATTTGTGCCTTAAATACGAGAGAAAAAAGATTCTGAATGGAGGTAATTTTGTCTAAAAGACGCCAATTAACTGCACAGTGGAGAGCTCTGAGAACTCATTCTTCTCTAAATGCCTTCTATAGTGCAAGCTAAATGAACCTGTCGTACACAAACAGCTTGGAGTGAAACATGTTCTCCTACACAACTTAATGTTCGTGAGAATTCCATACCACAAGCAGTAAATACAAGACAGACGTTTTCCGAATGCGTAATGGGTTACCATGTCCCGTAGGACCTCAGTCTACTATATACAGTCGCGAAGCTCAATATGTAGTGAAAATGCAAACATGGGTAGTTGCCCACCACTAGGATCGCTACTATCGCCTCATCATCGCAGATCTCTCTCCTAGTAGACGACAAAATATGTTACACTTTCGTTGTGTTCTTTTGGAAAAATTAAAACCTTCCTTCCATTATTGGAATATTAAATGCATAAAGTTAATTTATTATTTTAATGAAGTATAATAAATTCCACCATAAACTCGAAGATACCTGCAAGAAATGGGTTAATATTATTTTTGTTTGTGCAAAAGGAACTGAAATTTACTATAATAGCTTCACTCATTCAACATTATAGCGATAATTAACTATGAAACCAATAAATATTAATTTGCATTTCTCTTTACAACAATAATAATGGAAATATGAATTAATGGAGTAACTTATGTGTACCGGTACTTGTAGTGTAGGCTTACATAGTTAAGGGGAGTTGGTCATTATCGCATGCAAAATAATGGTAAAAATAGCCTATCTTCAAACAGTCATAAATATAATACTATTTATCAGAGGTCTTTCATTTTGTTAGCTATGTGTGTATACATATTAAGCTTTAAAGTGAAAACGAATGCTTACTCTAGAGTAAATCTTTATCCTTAAATTAATTTTTTTAATTAAGCACAATTTTTATTATAAGTTCACTACATGTCTGTGATTAGGTACACTCTATTCAATTATTATAGCACATATTGAATTGAAAATTTGACCACTTATTGCTAATAGATACTAAAACATACCCTACTAAAATTATTCATGTCTCTGTAATATTATGAGTATAGGGCTTATAGCAATCATCACCGTCAATAAATTAAAAAAAAATTGACGAAGATTAGTATAAGCCCTATGCCCATAGGCCTAATATTACAGATATTTTAATAATTTTAGTAGGGTATGTTTTAGTATCTGTTAGCAGTAAGCGGCCAAAATTTTTATTCAATGTGTGATATGATAAGTGAATAGAGTGTACCTAATCACAGGTATGTAGTGAATTTATATAAAAATATATTTAAATTCAAAAATTAATTTAAGTGTAAGATTTACACCAGATCAACCATTCTTCTTTCATTTTAAAGCTTAATGTATATACATGTATCACTAAAAAAATGAGAGAGCTGTGATATATAGTATTACATTTATGACTGCTTGAAGATAGGCTATTCTTACCATTACTTTGCATGCGATAACGTCCAATTCCCCTTAACAAAGTGGGATGAGGTTAAGCAATAATAATCGCACCAGAATTGGAAATAAAACGTGATCAATAAATTTTATTGTAACAGACTTTTTCTACGTCTCTAGTAAAGTAACAAATAAAAATAACAACAAAATTAACAGCTATAATTAAAAACATATCCTTTGAAAAAAAAAGTATGCTTAAGCAATAATAATCCCACCAGAATTGAAAATAAAATGTGATCAATAAATTTCATTAAAACAAACTTAATTTTTCTACGTCTCTAGTAAAATATAATTATTCCAATTATAGTATTTTAGCCATTAACATTTTCATTACAACCAATAACGAACATTTCACAAGCATCAATGTGAAATACGCAACGAGCTAGAATTCGATGGAAATACGACACAGTCCAAAGTCGACCGTGGACAGTCTATTGTTTCTAGTTGCTAACCGCTTGGAGCGCTTTATCACGAGATTTGCAAAAAAATCACCTCAAGCTTCGCGACTGTATATAGTAGACTGTGGTTGAAATATGCATCCATAGATAGTTGCTCACCACCAGGATCGCTACTATCGCCTCATCACAGACTCTTTCCTCAGCAGACGATAAAATGTATTGTACTTTCGATATCGTATTCTTTTGAAAAAATCAACACCTTCCTTCCACTACTGAAATATGAAATACATTAAGGTTTATATATTATTTTCATAAAGTATATATTATATAATGGAAGGAGTCCATAATCGTACCTATTTTTAAGAAGGGGGACAAGACTAACTGTAGTAACTTTCGAGGAATATCACTTTTGTTGACGTCGTGTAAAATTTTGTCGAATATCTTTTTGAGAAGATTAACTCCATACGTAGATGAAATTATTGGGGATCGTCAGTGTGGTTTTAGGCGTAATAGATCGACTATTGATCAGATTTTTTTGTATTCGACAGATGTTGGAGAAAAAATGGGAGTATAAGGGTACAGTACATCAGTTATTCATAGATTTCAAAAAGGCTTATGGCTCGGTTTAGAGAGAAGTTTTATATAATATTCTTATTCAATTTGGTATTCCCAAGAAACTAGTTCGATTAATTAAAATGTGTCTTAGTGAAACTTACAGCAGAGTCCGTATAGGCCAGTTTCTATCTGATGCTTTTCCAATTCACTGCGGGCTAAAGCAGAGAGATGCACTATCACCTTTACTTTTTAACTTCGCTCTAGAATATGCCATTAGAAAAGTTCAGGATAAAGGCTGGTTCACAATAAATCGGGAACGAAAACGACAACGAGAACTAGAACGGAAATATTGTTAAAATATATGCTTTTAAATGTGAGCATTCACAACTAAGTATTGTGAATGCTCACATTTAAATACATTCATTTTAATATTATTTTAGTTCTCGTTCTCGTTGTCGTTTCCGTTCCCGGTTTATTGTGAACTAGCCTTAACACAGAGGGTTCGGAATTGAACGGGTTACATCACATTCTTGTCTATGCGGATGACGTGAATATGTTAGGAGAAAATCCACAAACGATTAGGGAAAAAACGTAAACTCTAGTTGAAGCAAGTAAAGCGATTGGGTTGGAAGTAAATCCCGAAAAGACTAAGTATATGATAATGTCTCGTGACCAGAATATAGTACGAAATGGAAATATAAAAATTGGAGATTTATCCTTCGAAGAGGTGGAAAAATTCGAATATCTTGGAGCAACAGTAACAAACATAAATGACCCTCGGGAGGAAATTAAACGCAGAATAAATATGGGAAATGCATGTTATTATTCGGTTGAGAATCTTTTGTCATCTAGTCTTCTTTCAAAAAATCTGAAAGTTAGAATTTATAAAACAGTTATATTACCGGTTGTTCTGTATGGTTGTGAAACTGGGACTCTCACTTTGACAGAGGAACAGAGATTAAGGGTGTTTGAGAATAAGGTTCTTAGGAAAATATTTGGGGCTAAGAGGGATGAAGTTACAGGAGAATGGAGAAAGTTACACAACGTAGAGCTGCACGCATTGTATACTTCACCTACATAATTAGGACCATAAAATCCAGACGTTTGAGGTGGACAGGGCATGTAGCACGTATGGGCGAATCCAGAAATGCATATAGAGTGTTAGTTGGGAGGCAGGAGGGCAAAAGAGCTTTGGGTAGGCCGAGACGTAGATGGGAAGATAATATTAAAATGGATTTGAGGGAGATAGGGTATGATGATAGAGACTGGATTAATCTTGCTCAGGATGGGGACCAATGGCGGGCTTATGTGAGGGCGGCAATGAACCTCCGGGTTCCTTAAAAGCCAGTAAGTAAGTATATATTATATTTTATAAACTCACCTTACTGGATTTTTCGGAAGATGGATAAATCTGACCTCTTTTTCTTACAATATTTATAGTACCACAAACGTCTCCTTGTCCCATATTATTATTCAAATTATTGTATTTTAGCCATTTACAGTTATTACAACCGATAACGAACATTTCACAGCTTACATTACTTTTCACAACAAAGCGAAATACGGCACAGTCAATGTCTTTTTGATCTAGACCAGGCTGTAATGTTTGTTCGGGTTTTCTATTTCAGTGTATGGAGCTCAGTGAAATATTATATTATAACTTTATTGCGTATCATTGCTAAGTTTTATTTAGTGTAATGTGTCCATAAGTTCCGTTTACTTCTTGTTGCATAATATGTTGCAGAAATAATTACAAAACTGTGTTATTTTAATGTGAAGAGAATTTTACATGTTAACATAATCTGTTCGCGTCAAAATTTTTAGTTTAGAATGGAAGCTATTTTGAGGTTCAATAAAAAAGGATTCAAATTGGATATGAATTTAATTTAGCACATCTACCTTCCTTAATTGTAGACAGAAAATTTACCATACCACTCCTACGAAATTAGTGTACGTACGATTGTGTTACTTCGTCTCTTAGGTAGTAGATAAATACAGTAATTCAGTACTCAATTGTAATATTAAAATGCAGACAAATAGAATGTGACGGGTGTCATACATGACATTATGTTTAATTATAATGTATAATTGCGAATATAGGAATATAAATTAAATACAGTAAACATAACCTACACTTTCCATATGACATAACATACATATATTATGTAGTGACAGGGCTTTGGAGACCACTAAAATTAGACAGAAAGGGGCAACTGGTACAGTAAACATAACCTATAATTTCAACATATGTAAATATTCGTGCAGTGCAACTGAAAATTATTGAATCGTGCATAAATGAATGTACAAGAATTTCGCAATATTTAATCGAAATAAAGGCAGGTATTACACATACGAACAACGTAATTTTCACACCAAAAATAATATTACACCGTAACTCGCAAGGAATTATGTCTCAAGTGTCTCCTAATCATTATTTTAAATTTTATCAATGCAATTACACTACATTTTAAAGAAATATATGTTACTCTTTATGCATTCCAATTAATTTATATGGTTGAAACGCCGCCCTTCGTGATCGGGTTAAGCGAGTCACATGGTCTGCCTGACGGCCTGTATTGGCAGTGACACAGTCTATTGTTCCTAATACAGCGCTTCAAGCGGCTAGCAACTATCGTGAGAAATGCAAAAAATTACCCCAAGCTTCGTGACTGTATATAGTAGACTGTGGTAGAACGATAAACATCTGCGCATCTCGTGACAGGGAATCAAAACTCCTGCTTAATTTGACGTTAAAAACTGGTCATTAAGTGGTTTTCCAACAGAAAAAATAAAGAATTTTCAACATTTGCTATAGAGGTTAGTAATCTCCCAAAGATACTCTACATTTGAGGTATAACAAATTGTGGCAAGCATCATTCGTTTTTAAATAAAGAAAGAGAAAAATGTGTTACTTCTATATAAATCACTCTATACCAGCGGTGACCAAAGCAGGTGTCGTGATTACATCGTGAAATCACAGACATTCAAATGGATACGAGGAGTTTCCTGTACATTACTGTGTTTTTCATTCACGTACTGAAGGCAAGCAGTAGCGGTATCATGTCGTTCTACAAACTCTGTCTCTACAAGCAGTAAGAGGTGGTTTCGTAAAGAATGAGAAGGAGAACTTTTTTTGTTGTTCTGTCGGACAAAATGTAAATTGTTTACTTTGCTCAACGGTTCAATTAGGAATATGGTGCTGTATGTTGGGATCCTTACAGATTAGAATATATTAATACACTGGAAAAGAGTCAAAAACGGGCTCTCAAATGTTATCGTAATAATTCACCATTAAAATGGGGCACACTCACGGACAGGAGAACTTGAATTCGATTATGCGCAATGTTCAAAATATACAGAGGTGAGCCTGCCTGGAGAGAAATAAAAAATAGGTTGCAGCCGCCAAATTACTCTTCAAGGAACGACCACTCATATAAATTGAGGGAAAGAAGACAGAGAACGGACACTGGAAAGTTTTCTTTTCTCAATCGTACTATCAGAGACTGGAATGTTTTACCTGCAGACTTACTAAAGGCTTTACCAACAACCAAAAATGCATTTATAAATAGGTTTAAGGACTTTACTAATAGACGGTAGTATATTATACACACAATTTAAAGGTGTAATTTATGTTTTGTTATTAAAGTGTTGTATCAGTGAAGAAGTGTGTTGTGTAAGTGAAGTATGTTTCTGTGCAGTGAAGCTTTCTACTTTATAGTGCCAGTGCAATATATTTGAACAGTGAAATATTTTAAAGTGTTAGTGAAATCAGGATAGAATCAGTGAAATGTGTCGTAGTTCCAGTGCAGTGAGTGAGTTGACAGCGAAATGAGTGTAGTGCTGAAAGGACAAAAACTGAAAAATATATTTAAAATGTATTTTCAATCATAAACCAGAGCAGGCTTCTCTGAAGATTGTGCAGGTATGAACATATCATACTCGTGGGTTTTAGTTCGAACTTAGGGTTAAACTCACACTTTGAAACAAATTAGATTTACTTTAAATGTTATTTTAAGTGATCGTGCTTCATTTACTTTAGGATGCTCCCTGTTATTATTAGTATGATTATTATTATTATTATTATTATTATTATTATTATTATTATTATTATCATTAATTTATTATTAATTGTATTTTATATTAAAATAGCTTAAGTAGCTTGTTCATAACAAGTTTTTAATTTTGATAAACTACGAATTTCTCGACCAAGTATCGAGAGAAGAATTTAGAAAATTCCTGTTTATATTCAAGATGAAGATTTAAAAAAGAAGCAAGAAAAATCGTATATTATTCACTGGCTCTTGATGACAGCAATATATGATTGTCTAACAAAAATAAATTCATTTTAAAAATGGTCAAATATCAGTGTTTCCTTCTAACACAAGATAAAAAATATATAGGCCTATTATTTATTAAGGGATGTAGTTGAAAGAGCATGATATTGTAAACGTGAGTTTGAGCAATAAAATAAAAGAGAGAGAACATGAAAAAGTTAACAAGTTTATGAGTTTAAATATTTTTTTTCAAATCGTAAAAATATGCTCGACCATGCCGAAATATAGTAATTACACACCTGGTAGTAGCTCTTTAATGCACCTCATTAAAGTACACCTATTCATTATAATTCAGTTGTTCAGCCAATGAGAAATCATCTTTGTACCATTATAAAACAGCAAGTATCGATTATTCTCGGATATGCAATCGAAAGACAATTAGCGAAAAGTCACGGAGGCTGGAAATACAATACTGTCGCAGAAGGTTATGTTCTGTTACTATAATAATTAGCGTTAATTGTAAATAATATTCAAATAAATTCAATTTGTCATCTCGTTTTTCAATTCTAAATCAATTTCCAGGTTATATCAAGACTAATCTTCATGTTATTCTCTAGATTATATCAAGGTAAATGACATTCGTGTTTCGGAAAAAATCAATACTTTCGCGTCTGCGCACATCTCACAATTCAGGTCAGTTCCGCTCCTCACATAACCATAACATGCATACTTATGAATAGACTTCGTTGAATTGCCACACGCAGCATGAAATCAGGTTGCCGATGCACGGTAGTATAGAAGAAGTGAGTGACCTCCCGGTCTCGTAGTATAAGCAGTTCATGTTAAGAGTTGTGACCGGTCGAAATAGATAGAGCAGCTACAGCTAATATATACCTATGTAAGCACTTGTTTTTGCATTACTGTGGTTGGAATAGTCAAAGCTTAACATTTGTTCAGTGCAGACAAGAATTCAATCAAACATACTACAATGAGAGTGTTGCTGTTACAAACAATTGCCCCTGAAATACCCTTACCCCCCCCCCAGTCCTTAATATAGTGTATAAAGTATCACAAACCGTTATCCAAAATAACAATTCACTAATTTCAGAAAAAGTGAAATGTAAGTTGAGAAACATTATTGCTAAAAATTCTGCCTATTCACAACTTCGTATTATAAATGATGTACTATCAGGTCACGACAAGACGTCTGAAGTTGGTGTACTAAAAAGTAGTGACTTTCCGTTCTTCAAATATGCACCTATTACATCGTGTGATGTTGAACGTACATTTTCCCAATATAAAAACTGTTTGAGTGACCATCGGAGGAGGTTCACTTTGCAGTCGCTCAAAATGTACGTAACTCTTCACTGCAATGCACATATTCATGGATGATGTGAGTATATTACATTAAATTTTAAGAGTTAATATATCCCACTATAAAATAATTGTGTATTTACATGTTTAGACATTTCCTACTTCAATGATCATTCATTATATTTCTTGAATGCAGGATACAGGTTTTATTGTAACCGCAGTATACTGCTCAGCGTTTACATCAGAGGCATACTCCATCCGTTGCACGTCCCCTTCTCATACAGTCTATACCGCGTGCGTAGTAAACCTTACGATTCTCGTGGCAATTACACGAAGTCTACTTATGAATAATTTCAAGTTAGAAATATGGTCGAGCATAAAAAGTCGTATGAAACTCGTTTGCGCTCATTTCATAAACAAACATACTCGCGTCTTAATTACTACCATTATAGGCTCGTTGCATAATGTACTATTTTCATATAACAGAAGACAGTGTTTTACACATACAAATGTTCATTATTGTACAAGATACAGTAATGGAGGAAAAAAAATGTTGAATATTTCCAAACATTTTACCGCTGTAAGCTGTACCTGACCCCTTAATGCTTGTTGCTGTACAATTTAAGATATCCGCTGCTATTCTTGTAGCAATATTAGGAAAGTTCAGAGTTCAGAAACGTGAGTTATTCTAGAACTCTGACTATTTTAGGGGAGTTCATTGTTTTGTAGCGAAAGTTATTCCTGCCGGCGACGCAATTTTAAAGCAGCCGCGAGTGGGCGATGCTGTTCTTAAGTCTGTAGAGTCTCTCGCTTTGTGGCATTCATCCTCATCGCTGTCGGACGCCTTCCTGCTAGAACGAGGGTCAGCATGGAAAGGGTTCAAAACAATTTGTTGCGATGGGGCTTGACCCTGTCTCCATGTATCGTCGGCAGGGTGTAAATAAGTCGATTAGGGTGGCCTCGTCCATTCAATCGCGGGCACTTCTCCTTCCTGCTTCGGGCGACAATGGTGATGGGAGTTCTCCACTCCTGGCCCGCAACCCTCACACAGTTATAAAAGACATTTTAACTTGAAGAGTCACCTCGTCTTTAGCCAAGCCACTCTGACTTCTACTTCGGCGACACGGATTCGATTCCCGTCTGGGTCTTGAAGATGTACAAAGAAGATGCGAGGGTTTTTTGCTCGGGGTTCTTCCATTCCCCTCTCATTCATTCGATGTTACTTGCCCATGTCACTTTCAGAATGGCGCCATACTATACGAAATCTGTTACCATTACTATTACCACTACAAAGTTGAAATCAATCATCATCATCATCATCATCATTGGCGCTACAGCCCTTGGTGGGCCTGGGCCTCCCTTAGTAATTGTCGCCATCCGTCTCTATCTTGTGTAGCAGCCTTCCAATTCTTGCACTCCAACTTTCTGGCATCCTCTTCCACTCCATCAATCCATCGCAAGTGCGGTCGACCTCGTCTTCTCTGACCTCCCGGATTTGTTATTACAATT
Source organism: Periplaneta americana (assembly GCA_025594305.2). Classification (NCBI taxonomy): domain Eukaryota; kingdom Metazoa; phylum Arthropoda; class Insecta; order Blattodea; family Blattidae; genus Periplaneta; species Periplaneta americana. The sequence goes on from JAJSOF020000035.1 coordinate 13,104,652, forward strand.
TTTTTGCAAGGTTCGCTTGGGTCCATGCGTATTACACGTCCTGCCCACCTCAATCTGCTAGTTTTAACTGTATTCATTATATTTGGCTCTCCTAGAAGTCTATATAATGCATAGTTGCATCTCCTCCTCCAGAGACCTTCCTCAAATGTTGGGCCATAGATCCTTCGCAGAATCTTTCTTTCGAAAATCTCCAGTCTTTTTCATCATTTTTGGAGATTGACCACGTTTCTGCCGCATATGTCAAAACTGTTCTCACTAATGTTTTGTAAAGATAACTTTTACTTTCCTGGATAGAGTATGCGAACTAAAGTGATATTTCAAGCCGAAATATGCTCTGTTTGCTTTCATTAATCGATTAGAGATTTCTTTGGACATGTTATTATCGCTAGTGACCACTGATCCTAAATATGTAAAGTTGTCAACTTTCTCAAAATTATAATCTGATATCTCCAGGCTGTCTATTTTGTCAACTAACTTTCCATTATCTGCCAACATATATTTTGTTTTCCTCTCGTTGATAATGAGGCCTATTTCTTTTCCAGCCTGTTCCAAGGAAAGGAACACTTCCTTTACATATTTCATGGATCTGCCAATAATGACAATGTCATCCGCAAATGCCAATATTTGTGTGGATTTATAAAAAATGTTGCTCCGTGTTTGCACTTCAGACTTCCTGACGACACTTTCCAATGCAATATTGAATAGGAGGCATGCTAATGCATCTCCTTGACGAACTCCATTGTGTATTTGGAATGGTTTCGATGTTAGATTCTGTATTTTAACTTGGTTGTATGTGTTATTCATTAGCAATTTAACCATTCTAATTAATTTAGTTGGGATATTCAATTCATCCATTGCCACGTAGAGCCTTTCCCTGTTAATACTATCATAGGCACACATAAAATCGATAAAAAGCAGATGAATTGGGATACAAAATTCCTTCATTTTTTCTAAAATTTGTTTTAAAATAAAAATCTGGTTAATTGTAGATTTTCCGGTGCGAAACCCTGTTTGATAGTCCCCCAATAAGTTCTCTACATAAGGACGAAACCTGTAGTATAAGATATTAGACAGCGTTTTGTACACTGTATTTAACAAAGTAATGCCTCTAAAATTTGCACATACTAATTGATCTCCACTTTTATGTAGTGGGCATATAATTCCTATTAGCCAGTCTTTTGATATTATTTCAGTATTCCATACTAAGTTGAAAATGTGCTCCAGATATTGATTTAGTCCCCTTCCACCATTCTTTAACAATTCAGCTGCTAGATTATCTGATCCACATGCTTTATTATTGTTTAGTTTGTTTAATGCTGTCTCAATTTCTTCCATTGTTATTGGTTCTATTTCATCATTTACTACATTCAAAGCAGATTGTGGTTGTGCTTGCTTGGCCGACACTGCCCCTGTTTAATAAACAGTCAAAATGTCTTACCCAGCGCTCAAGAATATCATTGTTGTTACTAATGAGAGATCCATCCTCATGTCTGCATAAGGTTAATCTTGGTTTGAACCGTTTCCTAGCCATGTTAATGCCTTTGTAGAAATTTCTGGTATCTTTCTGGTCTCGTAAAAGTTCTAATTTCTCTAATTCAGCATTCATCCATTCTTTCTTTTTCCTCTTATGAATTGTCTTTTCTACTCTCCTTTTATTCCTATACTCTTCAAGTAAACTTCTTGTTCCATGTCCCTGTTGTAATTTCCTATATGATATATATTTTTGTTTTCAGTGGCGTTTTGACATTCCTCGTCAAACCATGTCTTAGGGCGCTGGGATTCCATTTCCCCAAACTCCTGTTCTGCAGCTGCATGTATTACTGCTTTTCCTTTTTCCCATTGCTCTTCAATATTATCTTGTATTGATATGATCTGTTTTAATCCCTGTAAAGTTGAAATCAATACAACTATGAAATCTGCATCCACATGGGGAACTATTAATAATGGAATTCCTCAAGAATCAATATTAGGTCCCCTACTTTTTCTAGTGTTTATAAATGATCTTGCCACCCTAATAAAAGATGTAGGTCATCCCATATTATTTGCAGATGACACAAGTATAGTAATTACAGCCAATAACTCCAACACATTCCAATCTTCAACAGAGAAAATTCTCTTCAAAATATGTGACTGGTTCTCAGTCAATAAATTAGTATTAAATTGTAACAAAACTAACATAATTCAATTTAAATCCTGTCCAAATTCAACCTCGCAAATTTCTAGCGCAATAATTAATAATAGATCCCTATTAGAAACAACAACAACCAAATTTCTTGGCTTAAAAATCGATAATGTGTTAAATTGGAAAAATCATATTAAAGAAATTACCCCCAAAATAAATTCAGCTTGTTTTGCTATTAGATCTATGCAAAAGATAGTAAATATCAATACCTTAAAAACAATATACTTTGCATACTTCCACTCGGTAATGAGTTTTGGAATAATATTCTGGGGAAATTCCACAGATATTAACGATATATTTCTATTACAAAAAAGAGTAATTAGAATAATAGTAGGTGCCAAATCTAGGGAATCGTGTAGGGCTATTTTCAAAAAACTACAAATAATGCCCATGGCTTGTCAGTATATCTTTTCATTAATAATCTTCCTCGTATGTAATCGTGAAAACTTTGTAACTAATTCAACAGTTCATAGCATAAATACACGTCAAAAAATGACTTTCATACTCCATCGGCAAGTCTATCATGTTATCAAAAAGGAGTGCGTTATATGGCAGTAAAAATTTTCAATAGCCTCCCTATCGATATAAAAATGAAACTCAAAACATAAAATTATTTAGGGCCAAATTAAAGAAGTACCTAATTTCTCACGCCTTCTATTCTGTAGGTGAATTCATGACATTGAATAACAATTCATGAAATTGATACTAAAACTTTGTGTTGTACTAGTAGACTATATTGTAAATCTCTTCTGTATATATTTCATCTAGACTGTGACTATAAATTAAATTTTTATAATAATATTAAGTTTTTTGACTTGTTCCATATTATAGCTGTGAGCATGTATGAATACCATGGAATGTTAATAAATACAATACAATACAACTTACTATTACCACTTCCACTACCACTATTGCTATTACTACGATTGGTGGCGCAACTTATTTCCCTGACGTTTTTGTTCTGCAAAGTGGCTGCATTAAGATATATATATATATATATATATATATATATATATATATATATATATAGGCTATATACAGGTTGTTTCCGAGGTGGTGTTACAAACTTTCAGGGATGATGGCGAAGGGCACATGTATCAATTTGAGATAAGGAACCCTGGTCCGGAAATTACCGAAGCGAAAGTTACAAGCAAAAATAGTTCTGTGAAAATCAAATAATTTTATTCCTCTGTACACCTCATTTATGTGTATTTATCTGTACATCCCTTTCTGCATGTGCTTAATGATACAGGTTCGATACACAACTGGTGTATCGATCATGGCTTACCAAAATCTTGGCCTCCCAGGTCCCCCGACTTCAAGCCTCTGAATGTTTTGTTTGCGGATATTTGAAATGTTTTTCGTATTGCAGTCCTGTTGATAATGTTAAAAAAGCTCGGTAAATGCATTGTCAATGTCTGTCAACGCATTATAAATATATCAGGGATATTCGAACTTGTACAATAGCCGGTAAGGCTGATGCCTACCTTATCATGAACGACGGCCATATTGAACAAACTTTATAATGCTTGTCCTGTTTTCAAAAGTAAATATTAGCTTCAATTTATAAGTTTATTATCATGAATTCTAAGACAAAATCGAGAGCTGCTTTCATGCGTAGTGGAAAACTTGACGTAGATATTTTGCGATTTAATACTCTACTTACGAGATGAAATAGAATATTTGGTTATAAGAGGTTGTAATATATGGCAAATATATCTTCAGAATTGAAGTATAATCTTCTTATTATTCCTGCTGTTCCTGAGAAATTGCCTTTCAGAGTTAAATCGCATCCTCTTGTTACATAATGATAGTAGAAGATATCAAGTGTTCGTGGTTGCCCAGCAACTTGCTACGAGCTCAAGTTATTCTCGGAAGAATGGAAACACAACATCCATCTCTCAACAGTGTGCTGTAGATCGGATCACGATTTCCTCTCTACTTTCATTCACTTGACTATTTGTACCTGTCAAGTGTTGTCGATAATACTGAAAATAAATTCTCCAGTTAATTTTTTTACCGTTTTGATATTTGCTTTCGAAAAGAATTTGTTCGGCCATATAAGCATTTCCTGTGATTTCGTACAACTATTTGTACTTGCCTGAAAAATTTATCCCTCCCTCTAGACATTTTGGAGTCTGTTTTTCATACAAAGGAAAGCTTCCCGCCGAAATTTTAAGAGGTGTATAACCACCACCACTTCAAGTGGGGCTACTGTATATGACATTTTCAGAACCAAGTTGACAAAAATGATTTCAAACCAAAGGAATATATTAACGGAAAATACAGAACTACAATAAAAAAAAAATTGTACAAGTCTTCCTAATCCCTTGATTTTCTCATTCTTCATAAAAATTCGCTTATGATGGGCAATAATTACCACGTTCCTTATTTTCTTATTGCCCTCGTTTCTGCTGTACTGGGATCCAATAGCATTTAGTACTTTCTGTAATGAGGAACACGGAAATTTTAATTGCCTAGATAGTTATCTTATAATTCAGAGTATACATGTCTAAGAAGTGATCTTATAATTCAGAGTATACATGCCTAAGAAGTGATCTTATAATTCAGAGTGTAGAGTATACATTTCTTATAGAAATGATCTTACAATGATCTTATAATTCAGAGTATACATGCCTAAGAAGTGATCTTATAATTCAGAGTATACATGCCTAAGAAGTGATCTTATAATTCAGAGTATACATGCCTAAGAAGTGATCTTATAATTCAGAGTATACATGCCTATGAAGTGATCTTACAATTCAGAGTATACATTCCCAAGAAGTGATCTTACAATTCAGAGTATACATGCCTAAGAAGTGATCTTACAATTCATAGTATACATTCCCAAGAAGTGATCTTACATGCCTAAGAAGTGATCTTATAATTCAAAGTATACATGCCTAGAGATCTTATAATTCATACATCCTAAGAAGTGATCTTATAATTCTTGTATACATGCCTAGAAGTGATCTCATACATATACATGCCTAAGAAGTGATCTTAGATCTTATAAGTGATCAGAGGATACATACCTAAGAAGTGATCTTACAATTCAGAGTATACATTCCTAAGAAATGATCTTATAATTCAGAGTATACATGCCTAAGAAGTGATCTTATAATTCAGAGTATACATTCCTATGAAGTGATCTTATAATTCAGAAGTGATCTTATAATTCAGAGTATACATGCCTAAGAAGTGATCTTATAATTCAGAGTATACATGCCTAAGAAGTGATCTTATAATTCAGAGTATACATTCCTAAGAAGTGATCTTATAATTCAGAGTATACATTCCTAAGAAGTGATCTTATAATTCTAGAGTATACATGCCTATAAAGTGCTCTTACAATTCAGAGTATACATTCCGAAGAAGTGATCTTATAATTCAGAGTATACATGCCTATGAAGTGCTCTTACAATTCAGAGTATACATGCCTAAGAAGTGATCTTATAATTCAGAGTATACATGCCTAAGAAGTGATCTTATAATTCAGAGTATACATTCCTAAGAAGTGATCTTATAATTCAGAGTATACATGCCTAAGAAGTGATCTTATAATTCAGAGTATATATGCTCAATAAGAATTCCGAAGAAGTGATCTTATAATTCAGAGTATACATTCCTAAGAAATAATCTTACAATTCAGAGTATACATGCCTAAGAAGTGATCTTATAATTCAGAGTATACATGCCTAAGAAGTGATCTTATAATTCAGAGTATACATGCCTATAAAGTGCTCTTACAATCAGAGTATACATTCCGAAGAAGTGATCTTATAATTCAGAGTATACATGCCTATGAAGTGTCTTACATGCCATGCCTAAGAAGTGATCTTATAATTCAGAGTATACATGCCTAAGAAGTGATCATACTTTCTAGTATTAAAGGTGATATACCATGGAGGAGACAGCTCTAAGAAATAATTTTAGAGTTAAAAGTACATCTTTGGCCCATTTCTTGTAGTACTAATATCAGTTAATCATAGAATATATATGCCCAAATATTGATTTTTATAGTTCAGAATATATAGGCCTTGGTGCCTTCTATACTTAAAGTTGATTTACCATGGAGCAGTCCAGCTTAAGAAATGATTTTGACGGACCGTAGAAAGGACAGGTTCAAAGGGTAACTTCAGCATCGAGAGTATATCTTCTATTGGAATTAATCTCCAATGTACTATGGAAGAAACAGGCTTAATAAATTATTTTAGAATGTAAAACTTTCTTGAAGCCCTTATTCCCATGAATCATGGAATTCACAGATATAAGAAGTTTTATTATAATTCTTCTTCTAGTATTACTAATCTTGCTGTTCCATAGAATACACAAGCCTAAACGTGACTTTAGGACTTAAAGTTTTTGTTTGGCTCATTTTTTGTAGCCTTAATACTAGTGCAGACGAATATCTGATTTGATTTTAGAATTATAATTTAAATTCCGTGACCAAGAAATATTTTACGGCAGACAGATATAAGGAATATAAATATTATATTTTTAGCACAGTTTTATATAGTCGCGTCAATACGTAGTAAATATGCCATTTATTGCTCACCACTAGGATCTAATATCGCCTCATTTGCAAAATATACCGTCACAACATTGTTTCTAGCACCCTCAAAACTCAAGTTTCGAATTTAGAATATTAGAGATCTCCCATTTATTCTGAGCCTAGACTCACTTCAATATAACACAGCGAAGACATTAGAAGAGAATTTTGAATTTAGAATATTAGAGATTCATTTATTCTGGGACTCATCACGACTCACCATGCTATTAGAAGTAAATTTAGAATGCAGAGCATACCTGTGACCTATTTCTTACAAGACCTTACCTCGATATGCTCGAAGAATCATGTCCTTAATGCTAGTTCGGGCGGCTATCAAAAGATTGCGCTCTAATCGACTTATTTACACCTTAGTGACGACCCTCTTATCGAGGCATAGGTCAACCATTTACAACGCCAGGAGAAAACGGGGGAGGAGGAGATGTGGGGTGGAACCTGATTCTATCAGCGACTTCCTGACCACATCGCACACCGCACAGGACAAGAACGGCCTAAGTGACGATCCTGGCGCAATCCATCATCGTCAATATTCAAGCTGCTAAAAACAGATCATAACTGTGTTGCTAGGCAACAAAAACAACTGCGAGACACTGAAACTGATTTCCCAGTCAGAATATTATACAGATCGCATCACAAGGTGTCCGTCATTAGAATATACATTCGATTTACCCTACCTGGAAGTAACGGTGGTAACGGGGTTCCATTCTGGAATATAATACAAGATTTTTTACCCGAAATTCTACGAACTAGCACTACTGGGTGTTCATTTCAAAGTGTGTCATGACATCACTGTTGGTGAGTCAGCGATTTGAAGCGAGTTTCAGCTTTTATGTCAGAGAAGTTGCCTATTAATCAAGCCGTTCTTCAATCTGAACTTGAGATCTTGTACAGTATAACTTGAACGTCGTAGCAACAGATAGCGGTCTGTACGGTCTGTGTGCTACCATAATCTCTTTCGAACTGTGTTTTGCGCGGGTAAGTCGTACACAGGGTATTTGTTATCATCGGTTGCGTACGACAACATTCCACAACACAAATCAAATGCTCCGTGTCCATGTTGACCGTCGAAGTTAATGTCAACAAATACGTAAGTAATCGTCTTAACCCTCTCCCCATATCCCGACAGTAAGAAAAAAGTCACCTCAGTACGTGTTTCCAAAGAGTTCACATTCCTGCCACTACCGGCGTTACGGTACGTATCGGTTAGTACTCTTCTGAATGAACGCCGTACTTGCTGGCAACTTCTCTGGCACATAGGTAATACGCCTCTGCGGAAGTGTAGGAAGATTGAATTCTCTAGGCTCATCGGCTAGCCACAAGACGGCATACAGCGAGCCATGACACACTTTGAACTGAACACCCAGTAGATAGCCAAACGTTATCAAACCTATACAGTAATTAGTTGTCGGCAAAATTCATTGTGTGGTGACGTCACATGGTGCAACCCTTCTGACATGAAAAAAAAAGAAGCCGTGGAGAAGTGAGGAAGACTTCTTCCACAGTGACTGAGCGAGCAGTGGCGGTCTGTTCACAACATATCAAGGCTGCGTTAAATGGTTTTAGTTAATTTGTATTGTTTCTTGTCCTTTTCTGTTTTCCTTATTCTTTCAGATTATGTTTCATCTGTAAATGATTTTAGTGATCTCGCAATATCCCAAACAAATTTATAACTAGCAAGACGCAGTTTTTACGTGACGTTGTAAGCATTGCTATATTCACATTTATACAGTGTGTTTCCGAAGTGGTGTTACAAACTTTCAGGGTGATAGCGAAGGGCACATGTATCAATATGAGATTAGGAACCATGGTCCGGAAATGACTGAGTCGAAAGTTATAAGCAAAAATAGTTGTGTGGAAATTTATTTATTTATTTATTTATTTATTTATTTATTTATTTATTTATTTATTTATTTATTTATTTATTTATTTATTTATTTATTTATTTATTTATGTATTTATTTATTTATTTATTTATTTATTTATTTATTTTTATTTATTTATTTATTTATTTATTTATTTATTTATTTATTTATTTATTTATTTATTTATTTATTCATTTATTCATTTATTTATTCATTTATTTATTCATTTATTCATTTATTTATTCATTTATTTATTTATTTATTCAATTAATTCATTTATTCATTTATTTATTTATTTATTTATTTATTTATTTATTTATTTATTTATTTGTTATTTTGCTAATAATCGTAACATAAAATATAATGTATACAGAAAAACTTTATCTCGCCCCTGAAAGAGTAGAACTCGTGCTCAGGGGCGGTTTCCTGAATTGAAATTAATAATTATACAATACAATTTGTCTTATGTCTTACTGTGCAATTATAGTATATAAATTTAAATTTACAATTTTTAATATAAAATCCATACATAACTCTTTAAATTTAATATTAGAACTATTAGAATTGACAAGATTAGGTTATTTAAATTTACATTTGTTATATATTCCTGGGCCTAAATTACTACTATGATTAAATACTGTAGCAGTGTTGCATTTTGGTTCAAACAATCTTAACGAATTCATACTTTTGTTTCATAACTATGAGAATAAAATTCAAAATTATTGATTTTTATGTATGAATTTTATTAATACAATATAATAAATTTGTCTTACGTTAAGTATATTAAAGTCTAAAAACTTATTTTGAGATGGAAAATCAATAGGTTTATGAAGACATATTTTAATTATATTCTTATTTAATAAATAAAGTGGATTAAAATTGGATTTAAATGAGATATCCCATCCTATAATTCCATACATAATTACCGATTGAAATAAAGTTAAATATATTGTGCGTAATAAACTTATTGACAAGTCAATAAAAGAAAATAATATACTATTTTACGTAATTTATTACAAAGGTAATTAATGTGATGGTTCCATTTTAAATGATTATCGAAAATTATGCCTAAATACTTAACTTCAGAGGACTCTTTAATAATCGGACATTTACACTGTATAAGACAACAATCAGAATTATGTAACAATGAAATTGTAATTTGGCACCACGTGCCCTTCTTTCCTTATCTTTTGGAACAGTCGTGGAAAAATGGTATGGGCCGGATGTCTTCTACGTGGGTACTTGTCCCGATACAATCTGTGAGCTTGTCTACTGTTCCTATTGGCTCATCCGTATTCGAAAATCAGGTCTGCTTATTCCGCTGTCGTGTACTCCTCCATTTCACTAGGACTGATCGACTGTACACTGCAACTTGTACACATACACTGCTGTCTACAGTCGTGCATATCAGGACCGACCATGTCCGTTACACATTACGCTATCTGCATTGCTTTAGTGTAGTTTCCTGTCCCCATCCCTCAGACAGCGCACTGATTGGAATACTGTAAGTAGACAACGTAAACAACGTCAGATGAATACAGTATGTGTAAGATGTACAGATGAATACACATAAATAAGGTGTACAGAAAATAAAATTATTTCATTTCCACACAACTATTTTTGCTTGTAATTTTGGACTCGGTCATTTTCGGACCAGGGTTCCTTATCTCAAATTGATACATGTGCCCTTCGCCATCATCCCTGAAAGTTTGTAACACCACCTCGGAAACACCCTGTATATGTTTAAACACTGAAGCTGTAGGGTTCGTTCTATTTTTCCTACTTGGTTATGTAACGGCGCTGTATCAAATACTGGGTTATTTAACGTCGATGGAATTCGTGATAGCTACAGTAGGTGATATTTGGCGAGATGAAGCCGAGGGTTCGCAATAGATTACCTGACATTCGCCTTACGGTTGGAGAAAACCTCGGTAAACACTCAACCAGGTAATCAGCCCAAGCGGGAATCGAACCCACGCCCCAGCGCAACTTCAGATCGCAGGCAAGCGCCTTACAAGCACACATTATAATGGGGACAGATAAAGTTATTTTTTTTCTACCACCATGTTAAGAATGTCAAATCTAATGCTTAAATACAGTTTTTGGCCACTAGAGCGCAATTACGAAGACACCTCAGAAAGCAAATTCCTCAGGGATCGTTGATGACGGAGCTACGCTCTTCAAATAAATAAATGAATGAACATCCTTTATATACGTTCATAGGTGTATACGCCATTTATACATTAATTATGACTACTTTCATAGGTTAGTACGTACGAGTATTCAACTTTGCATAATTTGAAACATGAATTATATGACTTCTTTCATCTGTTTGTACTGAACTGCATTATTTAGCCTAGCTGAAGAGAGAGGGGGGAGAGACGGAGAGAGAAGGAAAAGAGGCAGGATACTTCGTTAGTATGTAAGAATATTAATCATGGGTATTTTTCGGCAAAACATTTCCAATTTTTCTAATCTAATGTTGCAGGCATTACTTATTGCAGAGAATATTGCATTACCTATAATTTATTTATTTATTTATTTATTTATCTATTTATTTATTTATTTATTTATTTATTTATTTATTTATTTATTTATTTATTTATGTATAGTAGTGGCAAAAAAACTTGACCAACCCTTGTAGCTGATTTCAGAGCCTTGTTCACTCCAGAGCACGATAGACTGGTAACTAAGACTTTCGTGGTTCGAATCCTTCCTGGGAAGGAAACTTTTTTGTTCCTTATTCAAATTTATTTCCAATACTTTTCGATTGCAGCGATATTTTACTACTTAATTAAATTATTATTCCCAGAACATGAACTTTGCCAGCAATCTAAAAGCATTGGGAATAAATTTGAATAAGGAACAAAAAAGTTTCCTTCCCACGAAAGTCTTAGTTACCAATCTGTGTGCTCTGGAGTGAACAAGGCTCTGAAATCAGCTACAAGGGTCGGTCAGGTTTTTTTTTTTGCCACTACTGTACTTATTTATTTACATATTTACTTAGTTACTTTTTTACCTTTTATTTATTTATTTATTTATTTATTTGTATATTTATATATTTATTTGTCTGTATATTTATTTAGTTATTTATTTATGTACTCTTATTTACTTAGTTATTTACTTTTCACCTACTTATTTAATTATTTATTTTCTTATTTTTTATTTATTTATTTGTTTATTTATTTATCTATTTATTTATGTACTTATTTTTTTACTTATTTATTTATTTATTTAGGCTTTATTTATTTATTTATTTACTTATTTATTTATTTATTTGTATATTTATATATTTATTTATTTGTTTGTTTGTATATTTATTTATTTGTGTACATATTTACTTAGTTACTGTTTACCTACTTATTTACTTATTTATTCATTATTTATTGATTATTTGTTTATTTATTTATGTACTTATTTATTTACTAATTTACTTACCTATTTACTTAATAACTTTTATTTTTTTATTCTTTTTTTTCCCCGAGTACGTGAACTTCATTGATAGTTGTGTACCTCAAACCTATTGGAATATTTTGTATAACAGAGAAATTGATGTACAGAGAAGAAGGGCTAACATAAGTGACTGGTGAAAACTAGTCCTCCAGTTTATTTTGTTCGTTAAAAATTTCACAGAATACACTGAGAATCGGCCATGCTTGCATTTGTGGGGAACCGTCAGCTGATTGGATAACTTTCTTTAAAGGGGAACTAATGTGTTGAAATATCACCCTCCTATGATCTAGAAAGAAGCACAGACGAGGACGTTATCGTGACGTAATAACGGGTTTTAATCTTCCGAGAATTTTATATCGGATTAAAAACAAATGCGAACAGCGAGTGGCATGTCAGGGATCCGTCGCGCTGCGCTTCTCTCTTTTTTTGTGGCGCGGAATTATTCATTTCTGTGTTTTACACGCTGTAAATTCCTAATGTTCAAGTATGCGCTCCGGGCATGGAATTGCTGAATATTTCAGGTAACGATTGATTTACGTGAAAGTATTGTAAAAATTTGTTAACGTAGTAAAGTTAGAATAAAAACTATCAGCCCTTTTTTCGTCGAGTGAAATTGTTTGTGAAAAGACAGGAATTAATTTATTATTGACATATAATACGATATATAATAAATTTTATTAGTACTTGGCATAGATTATACAGGGTGATTCACGAGGATTTGCCGTTCTTTAGGGAGCTTATTTCCGAAGACATTCTAAGCAAAAAATGTCATATAAACATGGGTTCTATTCTCAATATTTACAGAGTTACGTTTCGTTATTGGAACGCATTGCTGTGAACGCGTGATCTTGGTCAGCGTGCAGTCAGCAGCCAGCGAGCGCTACGGAAATCAAAGAGAGCCGTATGCAGTTACGTAGAGCGACGAGTGCCGTTCACAAGCGTGCGGCCAAGTGTACTCCAGCGGACGGCGACATTTTTTAAAATGTGTTGTAAACTCTCCAAGACTGTAAATTAGGATGCAAAATTGAACTGCAAATAATTAAGTCGGTGGAAGTGATGTGATTTGTAATAAATGTTGTGATAAGTGCGTAAGAATAATGCAATTTTCTAGTCAAAAATAGGAAAAGATGTCTGTACGAAGCAACTAAGGAGTTCACAGCACATTTTTAGCTTCATAATACTTGTCAATTAAAGGAATGATACTTCTGAATTGTTCATTCTCTATTTGTATTTTTTTTACCTTCAAAGTAAAAAAAAAAAAAAATATTTTACAAACAATTTTAAATTATTGTAACTCTGAAAATATTGAGAATAGGAACTATGTTTATATGACTTTTTTGCTCAAACTGTCTTCAGAAATAGCTCCGTAAAGGACGATAAATCCTCGTGAATCACGCTGTATAGTGAACAATCGGTTCCATTATTTCTATTGCAATACGATTTTATTACTAAGAAACTTCGAATAAGAATCAAAGTTAAATATGTATGGTGAAATCGATCCTAAGAGCTGGTTTCACGAAACTCATTTAAGTTTAATTGTTAGTTAAAGTCTATTTAATTGACACTTAAAGTGACCAATTGGGCTTTAAGCACTCATTGATCTGCATTTAAGTTAACTGGTCAATATTTGGTCATCTAAGGGGAGAGGATGGTATTTTTTAAAACCTTTTTCCTATTTGGTGTAAAATATTAATTTTTTGTATGTAGAGAGCTTATAGATGTAGCAACTCTACCAAAAATAAATATTTTGAAAAACAATTATTTCGGGGTCCAGATTTGAAAAAAAAAAATACCCAATGCAGGATTTTACTAAAACCGATATATCTAAACCATTTTTAAAGGTAGATTCATCCAGTTTTTTGCAATGTGCTTGCAAAAGCATGTTCTACAAACTGTCTGTAACAGAATTTTGATATTAGTCTCTACGTTTGTAAAATAAACAATTAAAATTTAATAACACTTTTCTGAATTCCTTTCTTGCAAACAAACAGGCGTAGCGTTAAAATGAGATCAATTAACAAAATTCTGTTGCAGAGAAACGTTTCCTAATAGTCTAAAGAATCTGTTTTCTAAATTTCATGCATGTATCTTTAATAGTTTAGATATTATATCCATTTTTGTCTGGCAATGTAGCAAACAAAAATGAAGTTACTGGAAACCGATAAAAGCGGGCGTGTGATTTAAAAATCCATAGCGCAGGAAGTTTAAAAATGACGTCTCAACATCTGATAAGGGCACAAATACCTACAAAATGTTATGCAATGCATTCCAGACATATCAAAGAGTATTTTAAAGAAACAAATTTTTTTTTGAAAATTTAATTTATCGGAAACAGCAATAAAAGTGGGCGTGTGATTTAAAAATCCATAACGCAGGAAGTTTAAAAATGGCGACTCAACATCCGATAAGGGCACAAATACCCACAAAATGTTATGCTATGCATTCCACACATATCACAGAGTATTTTAAAGATTTTTTTTAATTAACTCATTTTTCACCAAAAAATACCATCCTCTCCCCTTAAATAATTAATCCTGCATTAACGACAATTTTCATCATGGCAAGGACAAAGATGGACTTGATATTTGATGATGATGATGATGATGATGATGATGATGATGATGATGATGATGATGATGATGATGATGATGATGATGATTTCTTACCAAAATGGGCGAAAATAATTTTCGAAAGACAAGATTATTTTAATACAATCGCGAAATAGATTTGCAAATGCTGTTTAGGCTAAGCAAGAGATGAGCATTGTACATTTTGAATAGTACAGATTTGATTTTGAATTTGCAACTCATAGTTAAGTACTTCATAATATTATTTAAATGTTACATTTACTGAAGAAACGTTTAATAAACCTTCGACTAAAGTATTGTAATATGAATAACAAATTTATCATGCAAGCCTAATATTACATTTGAAGACACTGAAATAGCGCAAATCCATGAAGTCCTTCTATTTTGCTTGTTGCATGATATTTCCTTGTATCTATCTTCATATTAGGTATCCCGTTTTGTCTTCAATGTCGCTTAAAACATTCTGATGAGGTTTTCTGCATTGAAATCTATTTCTACTTATTTCCAATCTTTCTTCTTTTGTTCTAAATTCTGCACATCCTTCTTTTGTTTTCGATTATTTTAATGTTTTGAGGTTATCTCTGTTTATGACGCTATTTTATTGTCGTAATATAACAAATGAACTCACTATAAAGGCTAGTACCAACATTATCAAGGCATGTGGCCTTCGTAATTTTACTATGATTCCGAAGGCCGTGATGGTTTAATTGGGAATTAAATTAATTGACTTTATTCTACTCGTAAATGTGTATTAGTTTGGTGAAATGCAAATAAATTAAATATGATTTAACTTCCGTATTAAGTTAAATTACAAATAGTTAATTGTGGATTAATAACATTTTAATAAAATTGACCCTAAGAGGAGTAACTAAATTGAAAATTATTCAATTGTTTACTGTCTTGGACGTATGGCAGAGGCGTGTTTCGTTTTAATCCCTGACTACGTTCTTATAGATAACTAATCTAGTTCTTAATGCCGAATGTGATTCTAGAATACTTCTTTTTTATGACTTCGCAGCAACTGTACCAAGTTTGAGACCGTAATCCTGGCTGAGTCAGCGTCGTGTATAGACTCTGATTTCCCGAAAGCTTCGCCCGGGGAGGAGCTTCATTAATTGTTAAACAAAATGGAGCCTCGTAAACCCTGAGGAACTCGGTAAGTGAATCTGACAAACGTGTTAATGAGCGTCTGGGGAAGAGACTGCAACCCAATTGCGTTACAAACCGCGCAGATACAAACTTCCCTCAGTAGAGAAAACAAGTGCGAGAAAGTTGCCGGCACTTCCTCAGGACTTAGTACCATGCTGTTGCTACGCAATGCTGTGAGAGCTAGACATTCCTCACGGTTGCTTCCAACTGCTAACTGTGGCGTGTAATCTACTATGAGCTGAAGTTCGTGCTTTCAAACGCAGAGGGGGATGTCTAATTATAAATAAAATCTTGAGTGAAACTTTGTTCTGAAGAAGGGTGGAATGATCCGCCATCACGTCTCCATCAAATTCCGTCTTATTCATCATTAAACTTTATGGCTATAATTTAGTATATCATACGGCTATTGTGTGTTTGTTACAATATATCGGAGTTACTCGAAATTCAAAACCGTACTCTGAGAATTATTATGATTTATTCATGTTTATATGTTTACTTACTTGCATAGGCTTATTCATTTATTTATTTATTTATTTATTTATTTATTTATTTATTTATTCGTTTATTTGTTTGTTTATTTGTTTATTTATTTAATTATCTAATTATTTATTTATTTACTTATTTATTCATTTATTTATTTATTGATGTATTCATTTATTTATTTATTCATTTATTAATTTATTTATGTATTATTTATTTATTTATTCATTTATTCATTCATTTATTAAATCATTTATTCATTCATTTATTTATTCATTTATTCACTTATTTATTCACTTATTTATTTATTTATTTATTTATTTATTCATTTATTCCTTTATGCTTTTATTTATTTATTTATTTATCCATTCATTTATCTATCTATCTATCTATCTATCTATCTATCTATCTATCTATCTATCTATCTATCTATTTCTATCTATCTATCTATCTATTATCTATTTCTATCTATCTATCTATTATCTATTATCTATTATCTATCTATCTTCTATTATCTATACCTACCTACTTATCTATCTATCTATCTATCTATCTATCTATCTATCTATCTATCTATCTATCTATCTATCTATCTATTTCTATCTATCTATCTATCTATCTATCTGTCCATCTGTCCATCTGTCCATCTGTCCATCTGTCCATCTGTCCATCTGTCCATCTGTCCATCTGTCCATCTGTCCATCTGTCCATCTGTCCATCTGTCCATCTGTCCATCTGTCCATCTGTCCATCTATCTATCTATCTATCTATCTATCTATCTATCTATCTATCTATCTATCTATCTATCTATCTATCTATCTATCTATCTATCTATCTATCTATCTATCTATCTATCTATCTATCTATCTATCTATATATCTATCTATCTATCTATCTATCTATCTATCTATCTATCTATCTATCTATCTATCTATCTATCTATCTATCTATCTATCTATCTATCTATCTATCTATCTATCTATCTATCTATCTATCTATCTATCTAACTATCTATTTATTTATGTATCTATCTATCTATCTATCTATCTATCTATCTATCTATCTATCTATCTATCTATCTATCTATCTATCTATCTATCTATCTATCTATCTATCTATCTATCTATCTATCTATCTATCTATCTATCTATCTATCTATCTATCTATCTATCTATCTATCTATCTATCTATTTAGGCAGTGGCTTAGTCTAAATGTTAGCGAACAGGATTGTTCTCGAACGTGGTTTCTATTTCCACTAGTGCTGAATACCTGGTTGGATTTTTTCCGAGGTTTTCTACAACTATAGGGCGAAAGTCAGGTAATATTACAGTGAATGCTCAGAAACATCTCGCCACAGTACCATTATCATCATTAACTCATCCTCATCAACTCCTCATCATGAACCCATTATAATCAACTCATCCTTCTCATTATCAACTTATCATCAATTCATAATCACCACCATCAACTCATCATAATCAACCCATTCTCCTCATTATCAACTTATCAACTCATAATCATCAATTTATTATCACCACCATCAACTCGTCATAATCACCTCATTCTCATTATCAACTTCTCGTCAACTCAAATCATCAATTTATTATCACCACCATCAACTCATCAAAATCAACTCAAACTCATTATCAACTCAGCACAATCAACTCAATTTCCTCATCACCATCAACTCATCATGATCACCTCAATCTCCTCATTATCAACTCATCATAATCAACTCAATCTCCTCATTATCAACTCAGCATAATCAACTCATTCTCCTCATTATCAACTTATTGTCAACTCATAATCATCAATTTATCATCAAAACCATTAATTCATAACTCATTCTTCTCAATCAACTTATCGCCAACTCATAATCATCACATTATCATCACCACCATCAACTCATAATAATCAACTCATTCTCCTCATTATCAACTTATCGTCAACTCATCGTCAATTCATCATCACCACCATCAACTCACTATAATCAAATCATTCTCCTCATTATCAACTATCATCAACTCATAATCGTCAATTCATCATCACCACCATCAACTCACTATAATCAAATCATTCCCCTCATTATCAACTATCATCAACTCATAATCGTCAATTCATCATCACCACCATCAACTCACTATAATCAACTCATTCTCCTCATTATCAACTTCTCATAGTCAACTCTTAATTATCAATTTATCATCATTACTGTCAACTCATATTCAACTCATTCTCCTCATTATCAACTATCATCAACTCATAATCGTCAATTCATCATCACCACCATCAACTGATTATAATCAACTCATTCTCCTCATTATCAACTTATTGCCAACTCACAATCCTCAATTCATCATCAACTCCGCATTATCAACTCACCATCATCATTAACTTATCACATATTCGCCAGCTCATCACCATTATCATAATCATCTTTAACGCATCATCAACTCTTCCTCCTCATTAGCAACTTATCATAATCAACATATTATCATCACGTTATCGTCATCAACCTTATAATAATCAACATATTATGATCACGTTATCATAGTGAACACATTATCACTATCTTATCATCTCATCACTATAATCATCAACTCATCATAATCATCAATCCTTCATCACCCCATCATCATAATCATAATCAACACATCATCGACTCATCACCGTGTGATGGTGATGTTTTTAAGAGTATAGTTATTCCATGACATCCTATGGCGTATGATCGCATGGATTTAGATCTTACAAGCTTTGATTATGGCTCGAAAATGTGATGCGGGTTGCATCACGCTCTTACCGTCTTTTTTTTAAGAGTATTCATTTGAGGAGAAGGCTGAGTTCATCCTGGAACCGTCCTGGAAATATGATGAGAAAATTTTTGCCATCACCCGAGTACGAATCTGGTACCTTGCAGACCGCAGTCTGTTGCTCTACCAACTGAATTACTATAGTTTGCGTAATGTAATAAAATGATTTATATACTCGTAATTTACTGTCATAATATATTTTTCTAGTTTTGACACATCCGGACATCTTACAGGCTTCGAAATTTAGATGTAGGAAAAATAACGATTTCTGATACCTTTAACCGGAACATGTAAGTCACAACTGTAAAGAAATGACTGGCAGTTTATATTGATTTAAAACATTGAAGCGAAAAAGAACTCCCAGATAATGTCGCCGCAAATGTAGAGTGTGACTTTTGAAGAGAATACGAAGTTCTGTAGCTCTTAGTAAGGTAATTGTGCAGAAATCTGTAAAAAGACTGAGATATGAATGTACGAGTACATTGTATTCTCACCAACTTCGTAGAGTCTTTTGTTTTTAATATGATTACAAACTACAGATTATATGAAATTCTTTTATCTAACAATTGCCTATCGAAAATAAGAACGGGCCTATATGTCAACACTGACAGAAACATTCAAGGCGGATTTGTATAATAACAACAATAATTATTATTATTATTTATTTAGTTATTTATTTAATCTGGCAGAACTAAGGCCAGTAGGGCTTCTTTCGTGAAATTTGTACAGTACACACTCGCCTTTTCCTGTAGCGAAGCCATTTCACATATTCAGTAGCTACAGCGCTCTTAGCGGCGGAATTGGGAACTTAAGCATATAGCCACCGAACTTTAAGTTTGTTCCATCTCACTACAAAGGAAAATCAGGAATCAGTGACATCAGTGGAAAGCAATAACTAGGATCCATTTTCCAGCTACCTATATACTGGAATGAAGTTGCCTGATTCGAACTATATGTGACGTCACAGCGCAGGTATAAGTACGTTCGTATACAAAATAGTTACGCATCCTCTGCCCTCTTCCTCTAGAAAGTGAAAATCGGGACGCAGTCACAGTGAGCAGTCTTATCGATCTCTGTTCTTACTAGTCGTGTTATTTAAATAACTACATCTTTGTGTCATTATTATATTATATTATTATGATGTACCAAAGTACCTATATTTCCGTGAAGGAATTCTGCGTTACCATATGATGAAGGAACTGAGGGAATTCGACCCGGCATCGGAACTGGAATCCGGTGTGGCTTAGTGGATGAAGCATCAGCACGAGAGCTGAAAATCCTGGTTCGAGTTCCGGTGCCGGAGAAAATTTTTCTCTGTTCTATCCATCCTTCATTACATGTTTGTGGCTGATGAAAGTTCATTGCAGAAGTAAAATGCCTTAAGTAAGACGCTCAAGCGTGTAATATTGCAGGGCATAGTTGAGGATATTTGAACTAATATTTTCACTGTCAATGTAGAAAACATTACATATAAATTGTGTAAAATAAACGTAAAAGTGACAAAAACAATGCAGTAAAAGACACTGCAATTATATCAAAAGGCACAGAAAGTGTGTTGTACATAATCCAAAAGAAACAGTACCATAACAAAATTGAAGGGTACAAGGGAAAAAAGAACAATGTCACATTTCCATTAAAGGTGAGACAGTGATCTATTTCAGTATATTACTGCAATTTATTGATATTTCTATTTGAAATGAAGGAAATGATGAGTGTATCCGTGGCTTTAATTCTCCTTTACCACTTTTGGTAAAAATAAGACTAAAGTTTGTAGAGACTGTCGGACAATATCAAAATTCAAATTTAAATTAAAAAATCACATTCTAGTTCGTGGAATTGCTTGTTGAACACCTGTCAGGTTGCGCAACTTCACCTTAACCCATGACATATAGTAAATATTGTAACTATGCTGTTGTAAAATTGAAAATTAATATGTAATGTATTTATTACTACTACTACTACTACTACTACTACTACTATTATTATTATTATTATTATTATTATTATTATTATTATTCAAAAAATTTTTATAACCGAAATTCAAAATCACTTTCTCCAGTCTGTAGATGCATAAAATATGCCAATTTGCATGGGCACAATTTAGATCCTTTTAAGGTTTAGTTTCGTTTTGATTATTAGTTTTTACTGTTTGTACTCAATTGTATTCATGTATGTTTTTGTTATTTATGATATTATTTATTTTTGTTTTACACCTTTGTATCTTCTGTTTGTGTATTGTGCTGAACTATAATTGGCCTCTGGCTGTTGTTCAGCACACAAATATTAATAATAAATAAATAAAAATAAATAAATTATTATTATTATTATTATTATTATTATTATTATTATTATTATTATTATTATTATTATTATTGTCAGTTATCAATATCATCATTGCTATCTCTGTTTTCTTTCTTTTTGTTGTATTAGCTCGATGAGCTCTGTAATGTACTTTTGACTCTGTTGACCCTCTATAGGGCTTTAACTTAATTTGTATCATTTTCATCAGTGTTTGTATTTCTTTTTTGTATTTATATGTGCTATCTGGTAGGATGGAAGAGAAGGCCTTATGGCCTTAATCCTGTCAGATTAAATAAATTATTATTATTATTATTATTATTATTATTATTATTATTATTATTATTATTAGGTAGGATGGTAGGATGGAAGAGAAGGCCTTATTTAAGCCTTCAGATTAAATAAATTATTATTATTATTATTATTATTATTATTATTATTATTATTATTATTATTATTATTATTATACAGTGAATTATATAACGACATCACCCTTAACAGCATTGTCACATTGTTTTTTTTTTTCCCGTGTACCCTTCAAATCTGAAAATTATCAAGAATGATATTAACTCGACATTTAGCATGGATTTGTGTAGCTTACCATGATGCTCATTGCCAGCATCCCAATTACATTTTAGGGAATTTCTAGAAAAATGCATAGAAAATTAATGTGTTTTCAGTGATGGGCGACATGCAATATTCTAATGAAACAAAAAAAAAATCAGACAATAGCAATATCTTGTTCTACAGTACATCATGCACCAATAACGTCATGTGCTATTGAAAGAATTCTTGCAATATAAAATCATTTCAAGTGACATCCGCATCTGTTCAAGTTCCGTAACTTACGAATGCACGTTATTATTCACTGCAAAGATCACGACGAAAATGAACATCACGGCTCAAGCATGTGTTTACTAGTATAGCTGCAGAATGTCGGCAGTTGGCTGTACTCCACGAACACGCAGCGACGACGTGTTTGTTTATATCCTTATCCGTTGCATTACCTGTATTCGGCGTACTATGTACCCAACGTGTCTTTAACTTAAGTTTCAGGTACCTGGAATACGGAGCCTAGCAATAACAGTCTGAAATCAGGGTCTATCTACATTAATGACGTATCAAAGAACTTACAGTATTGCCGATATCACCTCTATGCCGACGACCTACAACTTTACATACATTCCAGACCCAATACGATCAATGAATCGATTGACAAGTTAAATTGTGACCTAGCCACTGTCTCCACTTGGGCGGCCAATTTCGGACTCGCACTTAACCCAAGTAAGACTCAAGCCATAATTATTGGACATAAGCGTTTAGTTAACTCCCTTAATAACAGTAATCTTTCAGTTGTTACCCTTAACAACACGCTAATCCCTTATTCATCTGTCGTAAAAATCTTGGCTTCTTTTTTGATAATAATCTAAGTTGAATTTTCAAGTTAAAGAAACGATAAAAAAATCTGTTCCTCCATTCACTGTTTGAGTCGCTTGAGAAACTTCTTGCCCCAGCAACTAAAACTTACCCTAGTGCAAACCCTAGTAACGCCGCACTTCGATTATTGTGACGTTTTGTTAAGTGACCTAAGTTCTGAATTGTCAGTTAAGTTACAGCGAGCTCAGAATATGTGCGTCAGATACGTGTGCAACATCCGACGGTATGATCGCATATCACCGTCCTTCGCAAGTCTCTCGTGGCTCCGACTTAAAGAACGTAGAACTTTACACTCTTTGTCTTTACTCTTTCGAATTCTGCACACTTCAACACCAAATTACCTTTCGTCTCGTTTCTCTTATCTATACTCTAGCCACGACGTAAAAACCAGATCACTTATCTGTGGCACGCTAAGTATACCTCTTCATAGAACATCTTGTTATTCATCATCTTTTACAATATCCACCTCGCGTCAATGGAATTCCTTGTCACAAAGTATTAGGGGCTGCAAGACAATAAACACCTTTAAGAACAGCTTAAAAGATAACCTTATTAGCATTTCACTCCAATCATACTGATTTAAACTATCACTGACTACATTGTTACTTTTTCTTTAGACATCATCCTGATTGTGCTGTATTTTAATTGTCTCGTAATAATCTCTTTCTATTATCTAATATTATTTGAAATATATTAACATTCTATGTATTTTAGTTTAATTCTGCTACACAGTTTATTTCAGTGTTTAATTAATAGTTCATAGTATTTTGTTGTTTAATTTGTAAATAACTTTTGTATACATGTAACTCTCATCTAAATCAAATTGTTGGATTCTTTGTAAGTTCATGCATATGTATATACACTTTTTGCTGGTTGAGTGGAAGAGAAGGCCTTACGGCCTTAACTCTGCCAGCTAAAATAAATCAATATTATTATTATTATTATTATTATTATTATTATTATTATTATTATTATTATTATTATATCAGGACACCCTGTATGTGAATTAAGAAACTGTCGGACACCCGCGTGGTCTAAGGGTTAAAGAAAGCGACTCGAGCAACGACGGTCCACTCGAGTTTGCCTTTGATCTCGCTATGTCTGATTATTGGTCGGGATTTCTCCGAGGATTCTAGCAGCTGAAAAGCGAATATCAGGTAATACAATTGAGAATCCTCGCACTTATCTAAGCGAAATACCATTCGCAAACAATTAAACGGATTGTGGGGTTACAGATGTAAATTTCTTCGTATTTCAAAATAGTAGTCCCGTGATTAGTGTCTCTGAATCGATCCCTGTTATCGAGATTACTAGGCTTGCTGGTGACGGAATCAGCATTACACATTTGTTTGCGTTACTCTGCTGGTTCGGTGTATTTGATTTTTATTGCATGGCTGGATTGTAGATTAATGTTTAATGGACCCAACACGTCTAGAACCCAGCCTGACTGCATTGCTTGCTTTGCAGTAATCTCTCTGGTATATTTGCATGTTTTTTTATCCTCTCTCCACTCCTCTTCGCCAGTGTGATATCTCTATATCCCCCACTAGAGCTTTGAAGTGTCAATTCATTAATATATCTTTTGGTCTGAGTTTTTTACATATTTACTGTAATAATAATGGAAGCGTTCTCTGGAACAAGAACTTAACTACAAAATCTTGAAATTTGAGACACAGAGCATCAAACATTTTAAATTTCTTAAAATAGCAACATACAAATCTGCCCTCCCAAGCCAAAAGGGCGTATCTCAGAACTTGAATATTTTTCAGTATTGAGAATTTAGTGAATGATCAAAGCGCGCCTACTTTTAAAGTTAATTTATTTGAATTTTTGGCATATTCATTACTGAAAATATTCAAAATATCTAGAATATAATTTTTAGACTAATTAGCTTACATTTTTATGTATAATATGAGATACGCCTAATTTGCTAAATATTAATATTAATTGTTTAAGATAGTGATATGCTTAGCAAATTAGGCGTATCTCATATTGTACATAAAAAACAGTAAGTGAAATTAATTCTGGTTTATTTTATTAATTATTTTTTTATTTTATTAAATTACAACACATACTGCATAGCAGTATTGCAAAAAATACTGCAAACTAAGACAAATATTACCTAGAAAATTAGTGAAGAGACTGAAATTCATTTACCAATCATTCTGTTAATATATTAATGATACAAAGATACAACATTGAAGTTGAAAATGTTTGGTTATATTTACTAAGGTTCACAGTTCACTAAATACTTCTACGTAAATTACTGAGGTAAATAAATTAACTAAAAATAACAAAACACTGAAAAGTTAGTTTATACCAAATAATTGATACTTGAACACAATAAAAATTTAGTCATCATTTACTGGAAGATTCTCCCAAAATGTCAGTCTGTTTTTCATTATTCCACCCAAATTGCGAATTATGGCACTCTTTTTTTTTTTTAAGCAGGGAATCCAAGGGGTTTTCGTTGCTGCTCAGGACGATGGGAAATATGCATTCGGTTAGTGGTGATTACATTGCTGAGAACGGATTAAAACACGAAGGATTTGTTACTAATGCAGTTACGTCTAATTTGGCTAGAATGGCAAATAGGAAATACTAAGCGAAAAGAACGTATGTCTGAGAAACGGCCTTTTTGCTTAGAAAAATGAGCTTCTGCCAAATTCGCTTAGGAATTTATATTAATTTTGAGATACGACTTTCATTAAATCACATTTTAAAGGCACAATTCATTGAGAAACGGCCATTTCCTTTAGGAAATAGATATATTAGCATCTGAACTCTCCAATTATGTTAAAAATTGATTTTCAGAAAATCCTTGAGATACGCCCTTTTGGCTTGGGAGGGCAGAAATGTTTCTAGAGGTCGTTGTATTTGTTATTGTATAGCCAACTATCCGGAGTTAGATTGGAACTTCATAAGTGACACCAATAGGGCACCATTCATGAGGTAACTTAGCCAGGAGCTAATAGGGTTGGGTGGCCAGTTCCTTTCTCCTTCCATTGCATAAATCGCTGACCAGTAACATCAGTAACAAACCAGATTTCAGATTTATATTTGTCGGAGGGAAGTAATATTTTGTCAGGAGTGAGATGTGTTATGAAGAATTTTGTAGAAGGAAAAACGACGTATCGTACGTTAAGTTGTTATTCCAGAGAAAGCCTCAATTATTAGTTTATTAGTTCGTTTTTTTATAATTCAATTAATTTATTAGTTGGATTGCTACTTAGTAAATTTGTTGTTAAGTGTTTTGTTTCGGTAGCTCGTGTGCTTATTTGGTTGGTTGATCAGTTAGTTGGTTTGATTGGGTAGTTGGTTAAATTGGTTGATTTGTCCTATTGTCCTCACCCTGGAATAACCCTACCATATACCTTTTCGTTAATAACAGATCATTATTGTGTATTAATTGGATACAGCATATCAAAATGAAAATTCATATCTTATTATATCTGATTTTTGTAAGGGATTGTATGTAATTATTTATAAGCAGGAGGCGGATGTTGATGACCAAAAATCTACTTAAAATGAACATTAAAATGCCTTTAAACTAATCTAAAATGACGTAAAATTAAAAGAAAATGACATTTAAATATTATTCACCGTACTCGCACCACAACTTCTTAAAAATTAGTCACCTTGTTTCAATGACTGCCCTGCAAATCTCGGAGAGAGGAGGCAACTTCCTGGAATTTGGCTAAGATGAAGGGAAAGAACATGCAACAAAATGAAGGTTTTAAGGGAAAACTATAGCTTTTAATGAGGACTTACAATGTGTTTAAATCAGGGGTGGTCCATGTCAGTGCCTTCATTCTCTGTCTCCTCCTCCTTCCGTGCTTCAATTTTGTTACCAACTCTTCCAGATGAAGGATTGTGAATGACACAGCAAATTGTGGGCGCAGTAGATCAGCGTATTCCGAATCTCACCGGTCCGGTGGCATCAATGACGTCACGTTGCAGCGAAATAAGGAACAAAACTGCTGGAAGGATCGATGGCTGTCATGGCGACTGTACAAGTTGTTGTCTGTGCTACGCTAGCAAAATATTGCGAAATTTTCGTTCTCCCATCTCGTTCAAAGAAAAGATAGCATAAACAATTTATTTCTTGAACCGGTAGTAATAACTGGTCCGTTGACATGTTCGCTCATAAGCCATTAACATATTGTTTTTACGTTGTGCTCATTACAAACAATACAGCAGAACACACCGCCATGACACAACAGTGCACGATGTTATTCGTCTGCTAATTCCCGCCTTATACAAAACCCAGGTTCACTGATGGCGGCTGATGGAGACTGCCACCACCTCTGCAAGTTGATGGCACCGGTGCGACACCGGTGGAGCATCAATGACGTCATCAGTGGAATTCGGAACACCGTGATGCCATCGGATTGCTCACCGGTGAGATTCGGAATACGCTCGATGTGTTGGATCTGACAACGCGGGAAAATTTGCCGCCAATATGACGTCATCGACAGTCAATGCCAGTAAGCCAGCTTAGCTGACCAGAACTGTTTTCTAATTCGTTACCGGAAATAACAACCAAGCTATAATACTGATATTACGCAGTTACTACAATCCTTGCCCTGATGTTATTAAAACTATTACTTCTGCCAGATTAATCAATTTTAACATAGATATAAAATTTGCAGCTTTCTACTGAACTTCAGCTTTTTCGACAAGAGTATCCCTTCATCCGTACAGCATCAGCACTTGCATCGTTGTGGTTTCCTCTCCAGTTCGCATTCCACATTTCATATCAAATTCCACTCATTGCAGGTACGATGTAAAAATTGTAAAGCTCTTCCCCCCTTCGAGACTTGCATACCACTCATTGACTGGGTCCATTCTACCACCTGTTAACATGAAGGGCAACTTTTCATGGTTTGGGCTGCAACGTGAGCGTGAAGAGAGAGAGGCTTCCTTAATTAAAGATGAAGTTCGGGCATGATATCGACTCTTCATGAAACAGGAATCTCTTGGGAGAATCCTTACAATCCTGTAACCATGGAAACAGACACATGCATAAAGATAACATTTCGGTTGTGAAGTTTCCATGCAAAATATTTCACTTAACCTTCGATAGATTAAGACATTCAATATAAATCGATTGTTATTTATGTATAAACTTAAACATACACACAGATATATATATATATATATATATATACTTACTTACAAATGGCTTTTAAGGAAACCGAAGGTTCATTGCCGCCCTCACATAAGCCCGCCAGCGGTCCCTATCCTGTGCAAGATTAATCCAGTCTCTATCATCATACCCCACCTCCCTCAAATACATTTTAATATTATCCTCCCATCTACGTCTCGGCCTCCCTAAAGGTCTTTTTCCTCCGGTCTCCCAACTAACACTCTATATGCATTTCTGGATTCGCCCATACGTGCTACATGCCCTGCCCATCTCAAACGTCTGGATTTAATGTTCCTAATTATGTCAGGTGAAGAATACAATGCGTGCAGTTCTGTGTTGTGTAACTTTCTCCATTCTCCTGTAACTTCATCCCGCTTAGCCCCGAATATTTTCCTAAGCACCTTATTCTCAAACACCCTTAACCTTTGTTCCTCTCTCAGAGTGAGAGTCCACGTTTCACAACCATACAGAAGAACCGGTAATATAACTTTTTTATAAATTCTAACTTTCAGATTTTTCGACAGCAGACTGGAGGATAAGAGCTTCTGAACCGAATAATAACACGCATTTCCCATATTTATTCTGCGTTTAATTTCCTCCCAAGTGTCATTTAGATTTGTTACTGTTGCTCCAAGATATTTGAATTTTTCCACCTCTTCGAAGGATAAATCTCCAATTTTTATATTTCCATTTCGTACAATATTCTGGCCACGAGACATAATCATATACTTTGTCTTTTCGGGATTTACTTCCAAACCGATCTTTTTACTTGCTTCAAGTAAAATTTCCGTGTTTTCCCTAATCGTTTGTGTATTTTCTCCTAACATATTCACGTCATCCGCATAGACAAGAAGCTGATGTAACCCGTTCAATTCCAAACCCTGCCTGTTATCCTGAACTTTCCTAATGGCATATTCTAGAGCGAAGTTAAAAAGTAAATTTGATAGTGCATCTCCCTGCTTTAGCCCGCAGTGAATTGGAAAAGCATCAGATAGAATCTGACCTAATATATATATATATATATATATATATATATATATATATATATATACATACATACATACGAGTGCATACAGAGAGTACCGTAAGTAATTTCGTTAATTTCAAGGGGTTATTCTTCGAGATATTTCAAACAAAAAAGAGTAATATAATTTTGTTCGTTTCTCCCCACCTTTTCGAGATAACATTTTTTATGTGAAACATTTCATAGCGTGTTTGGGAAAGCCATTGTGTAATTCCCAATATGCTCAGTGAATTTAAGAGATCAGTGTATTATCACAATCTACTATATACAGTCACGAAGCTTGAGTTTTGAGGATGCTGGAAACAATAGACTGTGACGATACTATTTTGCATTGCCTGTAATGAGGCGATATTAGCGATCCTAGTGGTGAACAACTATCTAATGTTTGCATATTTACTACGTATTAAGCTTCGCGACTGTATATACTAGATTGTGGTATTATAATATATTAGTGTTCTGGGATTTAATCGATTAATCGATCAATTTCTGTTCTAAGATTAATCGATCAAAAATGTTTAATCGAATAATCGAGTCGATTAAAATTAACTGGTTGCAATTGATATTAGTTATTATTTTGTTAATACAAACTCATACTAAAAATTCCGACAATATTTCTCTCTCGGAAATTGCTTACTTAAAAGCACAATAGTACTGTTATTTTCTAACTGTAAATCAGGTAGCGTAGGGAGAATCTTTGCACAAACACTTCAGATAGAGATGGATATATGAGGATAGTGACCTAGTCTACCTCTATTGAAAGTTTAAACACAATGCGAAATCCTTATTAAGTTTTATGGTTTTTCAAGAAAACTTTCACCTTGTTGTCAGCTCATCTTCCTATCATTTGAAATACATACTTTTCTGGGATTCGTCCCCCTCATCCCTTATGAAATAACCATGTGTACACTGTGTGCAAGTGAGAGCGTAACTACCTTCTTCTCTTTCTAAAATCTGGTAATTTTATTACAATAGGGGCCAGTCTTCTGTAGTTTTGCAGTTGCAGTTTCTGTACTGATTTTGTGTATGAAGGTTGTGTGTTTAGTTTGAAAAAGAAAAAAAAATCAGTTTTCTGTGGTCTGTGAAAAGTGAAAATTCCATTATGTGATAAGAGAATTTCGGAGGTAAACTCGGTGAAACGTTTGGATTTAAATTGAACGATCGTGGAAAAGTGCTTGACAGAAAAAAACGTTTTTTCGTGTTTAGTGATGCAGGTAACATTGTTACTAAACGTAGAGCGGCACTTAATTCGGTGCATGTGAATGCACTCACATGTTTAAAATCATGGCTGAAGCAGTATTAACTAGGTGAGTCTTCATACTTTGTGTGATTTATATTTGTCTCAAAAATTCCCGTAGAAATTGACACAATAAATAATAAGCCCCTTAATAAATATGTTAGTAAGTAATTAAATAGTTGTTTTGTAATATAACGATGCAATATATACAAATATACAACATTCAATATTTATGCTTATCACTGAACACAAGTTAAATTTAACAATAATTGTGTATTACAGTATATTAAAACATTTTTTCAACTCGATCAAAACTCGGTTAATCTATCGATTAATCGATAAATTCAAATAGTTATTCGATTAAATATTTTGATAGATCAACAGCACTAATTTTAATGTATTATTGAAAGAATTTTAGTTTTGTCATTAAGGGGAGGCAGAGGTGAAATTTTCGAACAAAACTGAAGAAAAAATGAAAATTTGGTTTTTTCCATTTTTATTATCTTTGTTTTCATATTCCGATGTTAGTTTTTGATTTTGTGCCCTTAAAAGTATAAAATTAAAACCAAGATAACTGTATTACTATATTATTCCCATAATAAACTAATACTTATCATTATTTATATACCTTCTCTGAACATATAAATAAAAAGAAATATTGAAAATTTCTTACGATATGGTGCATGGAGCATTTTATATCAAACGATATATAGTTTTATAAAATTATTAATATTTACAGAACTATTTTACTTAGAAAATTGAAACTTGGTATGTCCATTACTAATAACATACTTAGTATCCATGATCAATTTAAAACAAATCGGATAAATTTTGTGGATTTTGAAATATTCATCTCTGCCTCCCCTTAAATGCGCAGACAAGACAAAAGTTGCTTAGTACTGTGTTAACAATAGAAAATTAAACAAATTTCACTATACAGACAGGCACAACCAAATCTCACAAAAACGCACTCATTTTGAAACACCCTGTAACAAAGTTTGCCGTCATTTGGCTCGTCTCCATTGATGTCTCTGATATCAATAACTCATTTTGACTTGGAGTGGCGGTTAGGTCCTTTTGCCAAAACAACCGCGGTATCAGTCCGGAGTAGAGGAAATGACGTCATCAGGGGGCGGGAGGGTCACGTCGCTACAGTAATGGAGAGGGGGCCAGGACGCCTCGAGAGATGGCGACGCACAAAAACATTATTAAAGATTCAAGCGGCTGTACTTCGCAGTCCTACGGACGCACCCAAACAAACTCGTTTTTAGGGTCTTCGGCGTTACAAATGATTTCGTAACCATGGGCGACGGCATTTGCTTCTCTTCCGACTAGTGTATTGAAAACTTCACGGATTATATGCATAATCCTAGTCGGAACTTGTTTTTCTCTGCAGCCATTCCGGGCAAACTGCAAATTCCAACGAAAAAAATCTTTTTGAGAAATATTTGTTTATTGTTAGTGTAGGACATAGATAAGGCCCTAAAATTAAATATTCTAGTGTTTTCTTTTCACAAATAAAATATTTTACAAGTTTCATGGGCATTGAATCTAGGTGCTATTATATTATATTATATTATATTATATTATATTATATTATATTATATTATATTATATTATATTATATTATATTATATCTATGCCCCAGTTTACACACATAATGCTGTCCTCGAGGTCCCACAAAAATCATCACTCGACTGCGTTGCCATGGAAACACATCTCAAGTGACAGTTGCTTCTGATTCTCTACAATCTGATACCGTTTCCTGCCACAAGAGCGCGTCTCTCCTACATGATGGAGGCCTGTAGCCAGGGTTTAGTTGTTTTCTAGGGACAGGTACGGGGCTAAGCCGAGCGATTTATACGGATCTGAAGCGCTGTCAAGATGCCACCGCAGCGATTTCATTACAAGCGAGGGGCTACTCAGTACGGAGCAGACTGTGGAACTGTGATAAATAACGGAATGCAGACCAGTTTGTTATCCAGTTCGACCATCATAGCATAATATCGTGGTCGATAACTTTCATGTTACTGTATATTACCCAATACAGAGTATACTTCACATGTTAGGCCTCGATGACAATGGAAATTTAAGCATAAGTATGACGTTGCCTTGAAAAGTAGCAATTATTCCATTAAATGCTGTCATTTACAACAAGTTCACTCTAAAACAATCGTACGGAAGTAAAATTAGAAGCTTGGTATAGCAAATGATTGAGGTGTCAGGTTCCAAAATCCTTCTTACTTAGTTTCTATAATTTTCCATAAATCATAAAAAAATGTAAGATATTTTTCGACAATCTACTTGAACTTACTTACTTACTTACGTACTTACTTACGTACTTACTTACTTACTTAAAATAGAATGTTTTATTTTAGCTGGCAGAGTTAAGGCCATAAGGTCTCTTTCACTCAACCAGCCTTAATCAATACTTACTTACTGGCTTTTAAGGAATCCGGAGGTTCATTGCCGCCCTCACATAAGCCCGCCATTGATCCCTATCCAGAGCAACATTAATCCAGTCTCTACCATCATATCCCACCTCCCTCAAATCCATTTTAATATTATCTTCCCATCTACGTCTCGGCTTCCCCAAAAGTCTTTTCCCCTCTGGCCTCCCAACTAACACTCTATATGCATTTCTGGATTCGCCCATACGTGCTACATGCCCTGCCCATCTCAAACGTCTGGATTTAATGTTTCTAATTATGTCAGGTGAAGGATACAATGCGTGCAGCTCTGCGTTGTGTAACTTTCTCCATTCTCCTGTAACTTCATCCGTCTTAGCCCCAAATATTTTCCTAAGAACCTTATTCTCAAAAACCCTCAATCTCTGTTCCTCTCTCACAGTGAGAGTCCAATTTTCACAGCCATACAGAACAACCGGTAATATAACTGTTTTATAAATTCTAACTTTCAGATTTTTTGACAGCAGACTAGATGACAAAAGCTTCTCAACCGAATAATAACACGCATTTCCCATATTTATTCTGCGTTTAATTTCCTCTCGAGTGTCATTTATATTTGTTACTGTTGCTCCAAGATATTTGAATTTTTCCACCTCTTCGAAGGGTGGTCATACAATACATATTTAAATTACGAATATTTACACTACACTTAAAAGATTCTCCAGCAATATTCTTCAGTTAATTTTAACGACTAGTACATGTGTATTTAAATTTAGATAAACCTACAAGATAAAGTAGTAACTTAATTTATGAGCTAATTTAATTCAATCAATTATAATTAAGTTGATATAGCTAGGTTAAATGATGAGAATTAATTTAATAGAAATTTACTAGAACTGTGTTATAGGAAGAAAAAAATAAATCTGAAATATATTGATATAATGAGAATATTAATGTAATGAAATTTTGCCATTAATGGTTTTGTATTCTATTTAGAGAAATTAATGGTAATAATAAGAATGGACAGATGTTAGTTTCATTTTAAGTAACAAATATTGAATCAGTAATTAATCTGTTAAGCAAGAATTTTGACCTAAATGAAGTTATTGTCCAACAACCCCTTACATCACTCGGAAGCGAGTTCCAATTTCTAGCAACTGAAACTGTATTAGATGAAGAATACAAAGATGTCTTGTGGTGAGGTATAATGAGTAAATTGTTGTGGTGAGACCTGATACTTAGCTGATGATATGCGGATAAATTTTGAAAGCGAGAAGCCAAATAGATTGGGGTAGCGGTGCCCAGAATTTGAAATAAGAGAACAAGAGAATGCAGGGCTCGTCGATCGCTTAGCCTTAGCCAAGACAGAGTTTGGAAAGACGGGGAAACATGATCATACTTACGAATATTACAAATATAACGGACGCACGCATTATGCACACGTTGTAGCCTGCTGCTCAAATTTGCATTTAGGCTACTTAATATAATATTGCAGTAGACGAAGTGTGGCATCACGAGTGTTTGTACAAGGATTAATTTTAATTTATCAGGAAGAAAGTGCTTCAGTCGCTTACTTACAAATGGCTTTTAGAGAACCCAGAGGTTCATTGCCGCCCTCACATAAGCCCGACATCGGTCCCTATCCTGAGCAAGATTAATTCAGTCCTTACCATCATATCCCACCTCCCTCAAATCCATTTTAATATTACCCCCCCATCTACATAAACCTACCTACTACATCAAAAACTTTTGTGCGAGATCGTGCGTATTTGGTTGGTTTCCGCAAAAAAACCAATCCGCGGAAAGTCTAAAATTCCACATTCAGTATTCCCAACCTAACACACATAACAATTTCCCTCTTCTTACCGCTTAAGTGACATATTGATTTTACTGCTTTAGGCTTTTAACATATTATTTTTAGAGACGGTCAATATAGTAATAATTATAAATTGGAAACTTACCACTGCAATTTCACCTAAATTGCACTGTTAATTATTGTTTTAAATATTTTCAAATATTAAGTAAACTCTACAACTCCACTAAAGTTACTGCATTCGTGATGCAATTAACATTAAGGAAGCCGTGAAAAAATCAACAAGATTCCAGACTCATCATACACTGGGGGGGGGGAAAAAGACAGACGTATATCACGGCCTGCTGGAGTAAGAAACACAGAAAACATTTTAAAGCAACAATGTTGAAGATAGATATTTTTGTTTTGCAAATTTTCTGTCATTGAACAGAAACCAAGATGGAGATTTCATTGCAACTAATTAGAAATTCGTCTTTCAGGTATGTAATAAACGATCTTCGCACAAAATAATGTACAATACACGACGGTATGTTTTCTTTCAATTCTCGAAAATTAAAAAATCTCAACTACGTTTCGCTTTTTCAAACTTTTCCTCGAACATGAAAACTTCAACATACCGCTCTTGTAACGCATATTACTATTTCCTTTCATTTTTATTGTACCTTGTTTTTTGACTATACTATCCAGGCTTTGCTTAATGCTAAGTTTTAGTTGCTATGGTAATATTTTACACTGCATAGGTGCAATTACGACATATTTAAAAAGCAAGGAAATAGTAATATACGTTACAAGAGCGGTATGTTGACGTTTTCATGTTCGAGGAAAAGATTGAAAAAGCGAAACGTAGTTGAGCTTTTTTAATTTCCGAGAACATGAAAACAAATATACCGCTCGTGTATCGTACATTATTTTGTGCGAAGCTCGTTTATTACATACCTGAAAGACGAATTTCTAATTAGTTGCAATGAAATCTTCATGTTGATTTCTGTTTAATGACGCCAACTTCGGAACACCAAAATATCTTTCTTCGACATTGTTGCCATAAAATGTTTTCTGTGTTTACTATACTCCAGCAGGCCGTGATATACGTCTGTCTTTTTTTCCCCCAGTCTATAAATGCGAACTTAAAACAAACGGTAAGGTTATGTAATGATTTATTTTTCATTTTAATATTTTAACAATATTATTTATATAACATATTGCAGTAATAACATCGGCATCTGGAATCTCGTTGATTTTTTCGCGGCTTCCTTAATGTTACTTGTATCAGGAATGCAATAAGTTTCGTGGAGTAGTAGACTTTACTTAATTTTTTAAAATATTTAAAAACAATCATTAACATTGCAATTTAGGTGAAATTGCAATGGTAAGTTTCCAATTTATAATTATTACTATGTTAAACGTCTCTAAAAATAATATGTTAAAAGCCTAAAGCAGTAAAATGAATGTCGCGCTTAAGCGGTAAGAAGAGGGAAATTGTTATGTGTGTTACGTTGGGAATACTGAATGTGGTATTTCACACTTACCGCGTATTGGTTCTGTGCGGAAAACAAGCAAATACGCACGATCTCGCACAAAAGTTTTTGATGTCACTTTATAGGCCTATGTTAAAAATTAATAAAAACGAACGAAACCTGTTTGCGGTCCCATTCTTCAAACTTTATATATGATGACAAAATAAGGCAAAATAATTATTTTCACAAGATAACAGAAAGTTTTCGCACCCTCGTCGAATGCTAAACGTTAACGCTATGTTGACGTCATTGATGAAAGAGCCAATCAGAGCCCTTCACCTCACGTTATTTTAATATCGGACCCGCTATCTCTAGACGGATAACATGGACGTGAATGAATTTTACTGTGGGCTTAATTCACTGTCAAAACATGGCACTTCGTTTGAGATTTACCACTGTGGATGATGTTCATCTATTTAGATCGTGTTATATTTTGTTAGAGTTGTCTTAGCCAGCTGCTGAATCGAGGCACATATTTAATGGAGAATAGAGAGAGGCGGACCGTGCTGAAAACACTTCACGCATCTGCTTTCGCGACCATCGTATTAACAGAAAATGTGACCGGATTTTTCGAAAGTCAAGTGTATTTAAAAATTTCAAGTTCAAGAAGTACGAGTTTCTTATGAATTGTGTTGTATTAAGTTGAACACTTGTGAGTAATTCCCCATCTCTCTGCCATATATCGATTGTGGTAAATTGTAAGGCAAGATGTAATATTTGATCTGAAGGCCTGTCAGAATAAGGAATCGTTTAGAATCACGAAAAGTCGTGTCCTGTCAAAAAGAATTCCAAGAGCCTCACAAGAAAGCTACTCAAATTCACGCGTTAAAGTATTTTTGAAAGCTGTATTTGTTACCTTGCCGTTTGTAATAGCAGAAAACGTTTGGTAAGTTATACAGGGTGGAAGTTAAATAACCCTGCAGATTGAAGGGACGATAAGGTAAACTTAAATAGAAAATCTATGTTACGTTTTGTGATTAAATGCACAGTTAATTGGAAGATTAAGTTAGAAATTTAAGCAGTCTGGCAACATCGCCTGTAACACACTGTTCTTTCTTCTCGTAATACAGATGTAAGAGGTCAACGAACTCAGATCTGTCTGCCTTAGTTAATTGTCATAGAGCACATCTAGGTCAATAGAGCACATCTAGGTCTATAGTGCACATCTAGGTTTTATAGAGCACATCTAGGTCAAAAAGCATGGGTAGACATAACGGCTCGGTGACAGAAGCCAACGTACTATGGTAGGAACGATCATGATTTTAAAATCAAATGTAGGGAACAGAAAACGGATGTAGGTAAATTCTCATTTTTAAATAGAACTATAAATGATTGGAATGACCTACCTGCAGCGGTCTTTGAGGACTGTCCTTCCTTAAGGAGATTCAAGAATAACTTTAAAAGTTGTGTATAAAGTGTAAATTAAAATTAAGATGACATTCGTTTTTTAAAGTGACATGTATTAATTTAGCCTGACGAGTTATTCGCTAGGTTTGAATTGTAAATTATTTAGAAATAGCGTGTAAGAGGGTCTTAGACTAGAAATGTTTAGTTTAAATGTAGTTCTGTTTATAAGTATGCATAAGGGTGTAATTATTTGTCTTATTTGAACTGTTGTATCAGTGAAGCGAGGTGAGTCAGTGAAGTTATGGTTTTACAGTGCAGTGAATAGTTCTGATCAGTGACAATTTATAGTGTCAATGAAATGTGTTCTATAGTGTCAGTGAAATGTTTTATATAGTGTCAGTGAACTGTATTCTAAAGTGTCAGTGAAATGTAAAGTGTCAGTGAAATGTGTTCTAAAGTGTCAGTGAAATGTATTATATAGTGTCAGTGAAATGTGTTCTAAAGTGTCAGTGGAATGTATTATATAGTGTCAGTGAAATGTGTTCTAAAGTGTCAGTGAAATGTATATATAGTGTCAGTGAAATGTATTATATAGTGTCAGTGAAATGTATTATATAGTGTCAGTGAAATGTGTTCTAAAGTGTCAGTGAAATGTATTATATAGTGTCAGTGAAATGTATTATATAGTGTCAGTGAAATGTGTTCTAAAGTGTCAGTGAAATGTATTATATAGTGTCAGTGAAATGTATTATATAGTGTCAGTGAAATGTATTATATAGTGTCAGTGAAATGTGTTCTAAAGTGTCAGTGAAATGTATTTATAGTGTCAGTGAAATGTATTATATAGTGTCAGTGAAATGTGTTCTAAAGTGTCAGTGAATTGTATTATATAGTGTCAGTGAAATGTATTATATAGTGTCAGTGAAATGTGTGTCAGTGAATTGTATTATATAGTGTCAGTGAAATGTGTTCTAAAGTGTCAGTGAAATGTATTATATAGTGTCAATGAAATGTGTTCTAAAGTGTCAATGAAATGTGTTCTAAAGTGTCAGTGAAATGTGTATTCTAAAGTTCAGTGGAATGTGCCATACTGCCACTACAGTGAGTGAGATGAGAGTAAAATGAAAGACTATTATCAGTAATATGTGAAACTTATGTAGGGCCTATACATTGGTAGGTTGTAATGTAAAATTAGGTTCACTTATTAATTAGGTTATTTTATGTATTATTATTAATTGTAATTATTGTGTATAATTGTA
The DNA here is from genome assembly GCA_025594305.2 of Periplaneta americana. Lineage (NCBI taxonomy): Eukaryota > Metazoa > Arthropoda > Insecta > Blattodea > Blattidae > Periplaneta > Periplaneta americana. The sequence continues at coordinate 13,143,230 of JAJSOF020000035.1, forward strand.
TTATGTATTCTTATTGTATTGTGTATATAATTGTGTTATGTGTTTTTATTGTATTGTGTATATAATTGTATTGTGTATTCTTATTGTATTGTGTATATAATTGTATTGTGTATTTTTATTGTATTGTGTATTCTTATTGTATTATGTATGTAATTGTATTGTGTATTTTATTGTATTGTGTATATAATTGTATTGTGTATATAATTGTATTGTGTATTTTTATTGTATTGTGTATATAATTGTATTGTGTATATAATTGTATTGTTTTATTGTATTGTGCATTCTTATTGTATTGTATATGTATTGTATTGTGTATGTAATTGTATTGGTATATAAGTGTATTATGTATTTTTATTGTATTGTGTATATAATTGTATTGTGTATTTTATTGTATTGTGTATTTTTATTGTATTGTGTATTCTTATTTGTATTGTGTATATAATTGTATTGTGTATTTTTATTGTATTGTGTATTCTTATTGTATTGTGTATATAATTGTATTGTGTATATTATTGTATTGTGTATTATATTGATTGTGTATATAATTCTATTGTGTATTTTATTGTATTGTGTATATAATTCTATTGTGTATTTTATTGTATTGTGTATTTTTATTGTTGTGTATAATTGCATTGTGTATTCTTATTGTATTGTGTATATAATTCTATTGTGTATTTTATTGTATTGTGTATATAATTCTATTGTGTATTTTATTGTATTGTGTATATAATTGTATTGTGTATTTTTATTGTATTGTGTATATAATTCTATTGTGTATTTTATTGTATTGTGTATATAATTCTATTGTGTATTTTTATTGTATTGTGTATAATTGTATTGTGTATTCATATTGTATTGTGTATATAATTCTATTGTGTATTTTTATTGTATTGTGTATTTTTATTGTACTATGTGTATAATTGTATTGTGTATTTTATTGCATTGTGTATATAATTCTATTGTGTATTTTATTGTATTGTGTATTGTATAATTGTATTGTGTATTGTTTATATTGTGTATACCACTGCCACCGGGTGCTTGCCCACTTGCAGTGTAAATAAATACATACATTTCCCTTTCTGTCTATTATGTTGCAAGCTGGTCACATCGTTCAGTGGCTTGAAATTAGCGCTTTTGAAATTAAATTAATACGAAAACCGTCCACGCTATTGAAATACGTCAGAGGAATAAATTATTCTTTATTAGATTTTCTATCGATATGGACAAAAATCGCGATTCTACTTGCAATAGTTACCGAATAAGATAGTGTTAAACATTTCGAAACAAAATCTGAGGAAATTATGGACTTGCCACCAATATGGTATTACACTTTTTTGTTGCTTACAACATGAACTACTAGCTCTGAAAATTTGTACAGTTATTTCACTTCCACCCTGTATGCTTTTCTTTGCAGAACCTGTCTGTGAATTTTCAGCGGGCGTCAGGACATGATTTGAAAACGTTCGCATGTTACGTCATGTAAAGAACGGGGCCAGCCCAGTCAATCTTCTTCCCTTGTCTCGATCCTAGCATATATTGACTCCTTATTCTGTCTGCACCGCGTTTGAACTTTGTCTTCGATTAATATCGAATCACTCGCCGGCAGAAATTTAAATTGAAAAGCGAGTTGTATCTCGCTGCTGGCCCTCGGTTAATGCGGCCATCGATCAGTGTATCGCAGACAGCGACTGACGGGGTAGGAGCCGACCGCGCAGAAAACACCAACCTGAGACTGGCTCCTCGGTTATTGGAAATGTGTTTTTAAAACCCTCGATGTTAACGAAGCTTCAGAACGTGATAAATTTCAAGGGGAGGAACATGTTCCAACTTATAGTTATAGACAGGTTTTATTGGAAGTTTCATCTTGCAGAGGTTATCGAAGATTATTGCTTCAAAGTTGAGGCTGTATCGGGTTCAGTAAACTTGATACTTTATTTTTAGGACTTTCATTGCAGAAACTTCCTACGTTTAATTAAGTTCCGATATTAATTACGTAAATCTTGAGATCTTCAGACAACACTATATCGATTCTACGACATAGGATAGTACACTCACAGTCTAATATATACAGTCGCGAAGCTTGGGATAATTTTTTGCATTTCTCGCGATAGTTGCTAGCCGCTTGGAGCGCTGTGAGTACTAGGAACAATAGACTGTGCCATTGCCATCGTGATCTAATACAGGCCGTAAGGCAGACCATGTGACTCCCTTAACCCGATCACGAAGGGCAGCTTTTCAACAACCATATAAATTAGTTAGAATGCATGAAGAGTAACATATATTTCCTTCAAATGTAGTGTAATTCCATTAATAAAATTTAAAACAATGATTATGAGACATTTCAGACATAATTTACTTGAGAGTTAAGGTGTAATATTATTTTTGGTGTGAAAATTACGTTGTTCGTATGTGTAATACCTGCTTTTATTTCGATTAAATATTGCAAATTCTTGTACATTTATGCACGATTCAATAATCTTCAGTTGCACCGCACGGATATTTAGATATGCTGAAATTATTGGTTATGTTTACTGTACCAGTTGCCCCTTTTTGTCTCCAATGCCCTGCCATTACATATGTACCGGTATATTATGTCGTATGAAAATTATAGGTTATGTTTAGTATATTTAACTTATATTCCTATATTCGCAAGTACACATTATAATTAAACGTAATGTTATGTATGACACCCCTCACATTCAATTTGTCTGTGTTTTAATACTATAATTGAGACTGAATTATTGTATTTATCTACAACCTAAGAGACGAAGTAACACAATCGTACGTACACTAATTTCATAGGCGTGGCATAGTAAATTTTCTGTCTACAATTAAGGAAGGTAAATGTGCTAAATTAAAATCACAATGTAAATTATTTTTATTAAGCCTCAAAATAGCTTCTATTCTTAACTTAAAATGTTGATGCGAACAGATTATGTTAACATGTAAAATTCTCTTCACATTAAAATAACACGGTTTTATAATTATTTCTGCAACATATTATGCAGCAAGAAGTAGGCCTACACGAAACTTATGGACACATTACACTAAATAAAGCTTAGCAACGATACGTAATAAACTTATAATATTTCATTGAGGTCCATACACTGAAATAGAAAACTCGAACATATATTACGGCGGTCCAGATCGAAATGGCATTGACTGTGCCGTATTTCGCATTGTTGTGAAAAGTTGTGTAAACTGTAAATGAAATGTTTTGTTATCGGTTGTAATAACTGTAAATGGCTAAAAATACAATAATTTGAATAATATAATATGGATAAAAAGACAACACTGCTGTCACGCGAGATGGTGCGTTTGTTGGACACTGTAAATTCTAAGAAAAAGAGGTCAGAGTTAAGACCACGTTTACTAAACTAGAGCAACTTCTGGATCAAAATTGAAGTGACACGAGGTCGAAAGATCCAGGAAGGTGAGTTTATAAAATAAAATATACGTTCATTTATATGAAAATAATATAAGGCAGACGGAAAACGTGAACCATCCTCCGTATGTATATGATCCATGCGATTATTTCAATAAAGTGGAAGGAAGGTGTTATGGATTTTTTCCAAACATTTGGCAAAAGAACACGGGAAGATATCGAAAGTACAATACATTTTATCGTCTACTAGGTGAAAAGAGAACACGATATCGAAAGTGTGATGGGGCGATAGTAGCGATCCTGGTGGCTAACAACTATCTATTTCAACTGTCTATGTATGCATATTTAGTAAGTATTGAGCTTCGTGACTGTATATACTAGATTGTGGTACACTGACGTTCAAAGATATTTGATCTACCATTTTGTGTAAGTGAATCCCCTGGCTTCAACTTACGTTTTACGTTCACAGAAGACAATAAACACGCTTTTCTTTTCGGTCATGAAATATATGATACCATCTTTATTAACTGTACTGTACATTGAATGGATTATTTAGAGGCACAAATTATTGCATATACAGTAGTGGCAAAAAAACCGGACCGACCCTTGTAGCTGATTTCAGAGCCTTGTTCATTCCAGAGCACGATAGACTGGTAACTAAGACTTTCGTGGTTCGAATCCTGCCTGAGAACGAAACTTTTTTTTGTTCCTTATTCAAATTTGTTCCCAATACTTTTCGATTGCAGCGATACTTTACTACTTAATTAACTTATTATTCCCAGAACATGAATTTTACCATTTAAAATAACAATTATTTACATATTTTTGTTCAAAATTCAGTTCACTGTGCAGTGATGAAACGTTTCCCACATAACTAAAAAACTATCCAACATTCTGTGATGAAATTTTTCGTGTGTATTTATGTAATCATATCTACAATATGATGCAAGATCACTTCTCTACCTTTGATAGAATGTCTGATAAAAAATAAATTCATTATAAAAATGGTCAAATATTAGTATTTCCTTCTAACATAAAATAAAATAAAATTATTTATTAAGTAATGTATTTAAAAGAACATGATATTGTAAACATGACTTTCATGAGAGAGAGAAGATGAAAAAGTTAACAAGTTTATGAGTTATGAGGGAAACGCTTCATCACAGCACGGTGAACTGTCACCATTTTGAATTTTGAAAAACATTATATAAATAATTCTTTTTAATCCTAAAAATATATATATTTTTTTTCATATAACAGAAGGACAGTGTTTTACACATACCAATTTTCATTATTGTACAAGATACAGTAATGGAGAGAAAAAATGTTTTAATATTTCTAAAAAAATTTACTGCTGTAAGCTGTACCTAACCCCTTAAGGCGCTTGTCTGCCGATCTGAAGTTGCGCTCGGGCGCGAGTTCGATCCCCGCTTGGGCTGGTTATCTGGTTGTGTTTTATCCGAGGTTTTCCCCAACCATAAGGCAAATATCAGGTAATCTATGGCGAATCCTCGGCCTCATCTCGCCAAATACCATCTCGCTATCACCAATTTCATCGACGCTAAATAACCTCGTAGTTGATACAGCGTCGTTAACGAACTAAAAAAATCCTACCTCCCTCAAATCCATTTTAATATTATCCTCCCATCTACATCTCGGTCTCCCCAAAGGTCTTTTTCCCTCAGGCATCCCAACTAACACTCTATATACATTTCTGGTTTCTCCCATTCGTGTCCATACATATTAAGAGGAAAATTATAGTCAAACTAGTGGTTTGTGCAGCAAATGCTGCAAACTAAGTTCATTAGACGTTCAAATAAACATTTTTCAGATTTATTTTCAATGAAGAATACCAGACATTCTGAAAGTTATTTGCTTCCATAATAATGAAACATACTCTCTTTCGAGCCAATACTGAAGAGATCCACGCATATAAATATCTACACCACTGCCATTAAATATATGAAAAATACCTAACCCCACTTGATTAATAACTATAAAAATATTTGATTTTAATAATATTATTATCTTACGTAAGTTTTATAGCTTTCAGTACTATATACTATATAGCCGCCACTCAGTAAAACTTAGAAATCAAAATCTAATTTAAGTTATTCTCTAAATCTACTTATATAACCCCAAAACGTTTCACTTTCATATCATCAATATAGCATTAATATGTATAATTAATTAAAAATAGTCACATCATGGCATTAACTACAATAATATTTCATTTCTAATAGTAATAATGTCATCAAACCATCTCAAGTTTATTAATTTTTAATATCCAATACACAGCTGTACCCAGAAAATTACACACCACAGAATCGAACCTGTAAATTATTTTTAGTGAGTTAAGTTTTAATAACCAATTTAATTAGAGCTCTAAATATGTCAGCATTCTTGCAGATCATGGCCTTCGTGTTTACTGTGGTGTGTTTTGTTTTATTCTGATATGCAATTAGCTAGTTTAGCTAGTTCTCAAAACTGACTACAGATGGATTTTGGAAAATAGGAAAATTATGTTGAAAAATTGACATTTCACTGAAAACTACTATTTTTCTGAAAAACTTTGAGTTCCAAGCTTCAAAATGAGGGGTCATTTATTAAAATCCGTTCAGCCCTATTCCCGTAATTTCCATTACCAGTTCAAATTATATATAGATTTACATAAATTGGTGTCAAAATTAACGTTTTTTCTTAGCGTGTCGAGATGTCCGTAAACGACCCAAGTCTTGCAGTGACCCTACCGAAATTGATAATACACTCACTTGATAAATATCTCCGTATAAGGCTTTTCCTTTCCAGCAAACAAATTATAACCCCATAATTAACGTACTGAAGTTGGTTCATAATCTCCCTAAACTTTTTACTTGAAAACAGTCAGAAAACACAAGAGGAGAAATGGGGCTTAATCTTGGTTTTATGGAGCCAAGTCGTGTAGATTTTAAGGGGTTTCATCCCCTGGGAAGATGCCAACTCAGGGGTGGTATATTGACTTGGCAAGCGTTGCGACATTAATTTCCTCCCCCAATAATTGAACAGGTCTTGGTGACAACTAGGGTGGGCCAGGTAGAGGGAATGAAAGGGTTGGTCGTATATTGTTGGCACGCACTTTTATTGTTCTGGGGATAATTATTGGCTGCCAGCTCCACATGCTCTCGATCATAGCAGCGAGTCCTGGAGCCTGACAATTAAAAATAATTTGAATCGAAATCCGTGGAGCCATTGTTGTCTTTCAGGGATTCACGCTGAACGAACCCATGGCATTCAGAAGCCTTAATGCAGAGTTCATTTAACCATGATAGTGGCGCCTTCATAAATGCAGCGTATATTATTCTGATTTTGTGTCAAACCGCACACATTCCAACATTCAAAGACATGTAATTACTGATTAGCAATGGAATGTATCTATAGGAGGGTAAGTTTAGTTGATGTGAAAATTTGTCACCTTATTCATTAAAATCAGAATTAATATTATACTTACTTACGTACTTACTTACGTACTTACTTACATACGTCCTTATTTACTTACGTCCTTATTTACTTACGTACTTGATTAATAATATAAAAATATTTGATTTTTAATAATATTATTATCTTACGTAAGTTTTATAGCTTTCAGTACTTATACTATATAGCCGCCACTTAAAACTTAAATAAAATCTAATTTAAGTTATTTTCTAAATCTACTTATATAACCCCAAAACGTTTCACTTTCATATCATCAATACATTAATATGTATAATTAATGAAAAATAGTCACATCATGGCATTAACTACAATAATCTTTCATTTCTAATAGTAATAATGTCATCAAACCATCTAAGTTTATTAATTTTTAATATCCAATACACAGCTGTACCAAAAATTACACACCACAGAATCGAACCTGTAAATTATTTTTAGTGACTTAAGTTTTAATAACCAATTTAATTAGAGCTCTAAATATGTCAGCATTCTTGCAGTTCATGGCTTTGTGTAATATTGTTTACTGTAGTATGTGTTTTGTTTTATTCTGATATGAAATTAGCTAGTTTAGCTAGTTCTCAAAACTGACTACAGATGGATTTTGGAAAATAGGAAAATTATGTTGAAAAATTGACATTTCACTGAAAACTACTATTTTTTCTGAAAAACTTTGAGTTCCAAGCTTCAAAATGAGGGGTCATATATTAAAATCCGTTCAGCCCTATTCCCGTAATTTCCATTACCAGTTCAAATTATATATATAGATTTACATAAATTGGTGTCAAAATTAACGTTTTTTCTTAGCGTGTCGAGATGTCCCTAAACGATCCTAAGTCTTGCAGTGACCCTACCGAAATTGATAATACACTCACTTGATAAATATCTCCGTATAAGGCTTTTCCTTTCCAGCAAACAAATTATAACCCCATAACTAACGTACTGAAGTTGGTTCATAATCTCCCTAAACTTTTTACTTGAAAACAGTCAGAAAACACAAGAGGAGAAATGGGGCTTAATCTTGGTTTTATGGAGCCAAGTCGTGTAGATTTTAAGGGGTTTCATCCCCTGGGAAGATGCCAACTCAGGGGTGGTATATTGACTTGGCAAGCGTTACGACATTAATTTCCTCCCCCAATAATTGAACAGGTCTTGGTGACAACTAGGGTGGTCCAGGTAGAGGGAATGAAAGGGTTGGTCGTATATTGTTGGCACGCACTTTTATTGTTCTGGGGATAATTATTGGCTGCCAGCTCCACATGCTCTCGATCATAGCAGCGAGTCCTGGAGCCTGACAATTAAAAATAATTTGAATCGAAATCCGTGGAGCCATTGTTGTCTTTCAGGGATTCACGCTGAACGAACCCATGGCATTCAGAAGCCTTAATGCAGAGTTCATTTAACCATGTTAGTGGCGCCTTCAATGTCACGTATATTATACTGATTTTGTGTCAAACCACACACATTTCAAAATTGAAAGACATAGTAATTACTAATTAGCAATGGAATGTATCTATAGGAGGGTAAGTTTAGTTACTGTCAAACATTGTTACCTCATTTAATAAAAATCAGGATTAATATTCTACTTACCTACTTTCTTACTTACTTACGTACTTACTTACTTACTTACTGGCTTTTACAGAGGTTCATTGCCGCCCTCACATAAGCCCGCCATCGGTCCCTATCCTGTGCAAGATTAATCCAGTCTCCATCATCATATCCCACCTCCCTCAAATCCATTTAATATTATCTTCCCATCTACGTCTCGGCCTCCCTAAAGATCTTTTTCCTCCGGTCTCCCAACTAACACTCTATATGCATTTCTGGATTCGCCCATACGTGCTACATGCCCTGCCCATCTCAAACGTCTGGATTTAATGTTCCTAATTATGTCAGATGAAGAATACAATGCGTGCAGTTCTGTGTTGTGTAACTTTCTCCATTCTCCTGTAACTTCATCCCTCTTACCCCCAAATATTTTCCTAAGCACCTTATTCTCAAACACCCTTAACCTATGTTCCTCTCTCAAAGTGAGAGTCCAAGTTTCACAACCATAAAGAACAACCGGTAATATAACTGCTTTTATAAATTCTAACTTTCAGATTTTTTGACAGCAGACTGGATGATAAAAGCTTCTCAACCGAATAACAACAGGCATTTTCCATATTTATTCTGCATTTAATTTCCTCCCGAGTATCATTTATATTTGTTACTGTTGCTCCCAGGTATTTGAATTTTTCCACCTCATCAAAAGATAAATTTCCTATTTTTATATTTCCATTTCGTACAATATTCTCGTCGCGAGACATAATCATATACTTTGTCTTTTCGGTGTTTACTTCCAAACCTATCTCTTTACTTGCTTCAAGTAAAATTCCCGTGTTTTCCCTAATCGTTTGTGGATTTTCTCTTAATACATTCACGTCATCCGCATAGACAAACAGCTGATGTAACTCGTTCAATTAATATTTCAAAACAAAATAAATAAATGAATTTTAAGCAATATACGAATTTTTGCTTATAAATAGTAGCAATAAATATCGCATTCTTGATTTTCTTCTAGTTAAATTAGACTGCCATCAATAGACTTGTGCAATTTTTTTTTTCAAATTGTCGGTTGATCTGTGTTTCTTTTAATAGCCTCCGTTTTTAAGAATAAAACACGAAATAAACCAAACACTAATGTTAAATGTGTAAACTTGTATTTTCATGATCACACTTATGTAACGTACCAAAATAAATTTCCTTTGTGCGAGATCGTGCGTATTTGCTTGTTTTCCGCACAGAACCAATACGCGGTAAGTGTGAAATACCACATTCAGTATTCCCAACGTAACACACATAACAATTTCCCTCTTCTTACCGCTTAAGCGCGACATTCATTTTACTGCTTTAGGCTTTTAACATATTATTTTTAGAGACGTTTAACATAGTAATAATTATAAATTGGAAACTTACCACTGCAATTTCACCTAAATTGCAACGTTAATTATTGTTTTTAAATATTTGCAAAAATTAAGTAAAGTCTACTACTCCACGAAACTTATTGCATTCCTGATACAAGTAACATTAAGGAAGCCGTGAAAAAAATCAACAAGATTCCAGATGCGGATGTTATTACTGCAATATGTTATATAAATAATATTGTTAAAATATTAAAATGAAAAATAAATCATTACATAACCTTACCGTTTGTTTTAAGTTCGCATTTATAGACTGGGGGAAAAAATAGACAGACGTATATCACAGCCTGCTGGAGTATAGTAAACACAGAAAAAAATTTATAGCAACAATGTTGAAGAAAGATATTTTGGTTTTCCGAAGTTGCCGTCATTAAACAGAAACCAACATGGAGATTTCATTGCAACTAATTAGAAATTCGTCTTTCAGGTATGTAATAAACGATCTTCGCACAAAATAATGTACGATACACGAGCGGTATGTTTGTGTTCATGTTCTCGGAAATTAAAAAAGCTCAATTACGTTTCGCTTTTTCAATCTTTTCCTCGACCATGAAAACGTCAATATACCGCTCTTGCAACGTATATTACTATTGTGTTTGCTAAGCAGGCATGGAATAACAAGAACAATGTGCTACAGCGAGTGGTGAATTCCTACAACGATAATTCTCAAATGGAAGAAATATGAAGTTGGCGGATTCGCTGATACGCCAGACAGGAAAAATGCATTAACCCAAGCCTGGGTGCTTGTTGCCCTCGGGTCGAACAGAAACAGTGAAATGTCGAGGCCGGTTTTTCCCAAACTCGGCGATTTTAAGAACACGGACTGGTCAAATGGTGCCATCAATTTACCCTATCGATTTCTAAAGATCATAGGGCTCCAGTTCCTTGCCATTATTCTTCAGCGCACCAACACATTAGCTGTCTCAAGTGAGGGGTTAAAAACACAGGCAGAGAAACTGCACTCTTATTATGTTTGCAATTACGTGTTTATTTTGAAGTGAACTTATCATATAGGGCAGCGATTCTCAAACTTTTTTGAAGTGGAGACTACTTTCTTATGTCAGAACACTTCCGCGGACCACCTTATTCTTATTTCCTTCTAAAGCAAATTTATCATTTTTGTAGCATATTTTAATACCGGTATACTTATACAGGGACATCATTTTATTTTTACTTCAATTTTTATTGTACCTGAGTTTTTGAACGTACTTCACTTCCACCCCCTCTACTAGTGAACTTGCAACCGTTCTCCACACAGAACCAAGCGTATACAGTCAAAGTCGCCTTACGGTCTTCCTAAACACAAACAGTACTGAGTTAGTGAGTATAGTACGTTCCAGAAATATGTTCGCTTTCAATATTGAATCATATTCTCGCACAGGTACTGTCGTCCGTTTGCCTATGTCGCATCCCGGTTTCCCCCACCCACTTCTGCCCGTCCCTTTGTGGCTGGGCTGTCTTAGCTCTTTTCTGAAAACAGTAATTTCTGTTAGGAATTGTACGTCTACGTAATATTATACAACTGTTTAAAATAACCTAAATAAAAAGGCCTCGTTAAGTAATTAACTGTCACGTGATTTCCCTCCTTTCTACGACCCTCGACAAAACCACTTGAACGGATAATAAATAGCATGTCTGAGTAATTTTATCTTTTCGGATCGGACAGAAGTGAAGATTGAATATACAGTACGTAAGGTACTCTTTTATAGAGTAGGTACAGAATTATTTCAACATGAGTTAGTAGTACGAAAGACGAAACTGGTAATTGGAATTAGGTACAATAGTATATAGTGCGATAATATGCAAAAAAGAACTGAAACCTGTATAGAAATGAACTGCCATCATTTTCAAATATGTGTCTAAATATCCATATTATGATTATTTTTCAATTTAACTTCATTCTCTATATTGTACGCAAATGTGCTGTAGACAGTATAATATACACTGCATAATGAATACGTCCGCATGGACAGCTTACTTCGTGAGTAAAAACACTTATTGTTAATATTTTACTGTATTTTGATTAAAGAAAACCCTAATGAAAATTATCAAACTCAAAATTGCGATATTTCCTACTTCACGTAAATGGATGAACTACTTTTCATCCCTCCTATACCTAGTAAAGTGATTTGTTTGTATCTTACGCCAGTATCATTGAACTCCAGTGGAAGGGGGTATCAAACGGTGTTTCCTGTTCACAACCTTTAAGCCAAAGGTATAGCCAGGTTAATATTAGAAATGTTAGTAAAAATAAAATGATGTCCCTGTAATTTAAAATAAAATTACTTAATTATGATACTTTTCTAATTATATTTTTTGTAGCCAATCACTAGTAACTCATAACAGATTCTGTGTTTTGTTGATTCATCACTTGCCTGTTAGCAGATAGTTCTTTGAAATCCTTCTTATGTGGTACACGCTAGTAGTTGTCCATGTCTCTGTTAAACAGTGCCCATTATAAATAATGGAAAACTGGCTTCGATCCGGATCTTTGAAAAGAAAGGAACATGAAGATACGCTTCATTTAGGCAGTGCTAATAGTTCAGAAGCTGTGTATGGAGAAATATATTAATTATAGTGCCATTACAGAAATATCTAGTCCAAGTGGTAGCTATTCAAAAAAAAATACTTTCGTAAATATGAGAAGAGTTATTTGGAACTTGGATTTACTTGGTGTGGCAATGAGAGTGAATCAAAACCTCGGTGCGTTGTTTGTTACAAAGTGCTTTCAAACGAGTGTATGAAACCCGCGAAATTGAAACGGCACTTAGAGACGAAACACGCAAGTGTAAAAAGTAAACCTGTCGGATTTTAAAACAGACGGAGTCTAAAATTTTTTATTCGTCATCTGGAAAAACAAATAAAAAACAATGCAGAAACATACCCGATTTTCAACAAATAAATATGTAATTTGGCACGTTCTATTAGTGATGTACGACGTACAGTACATGCCCATTTCAATATGCAGACTGGGTGTCGGCAAAACTATTAAGACAGTCGTCAATACATGAAAAAGTTCGGTACTTTGGTCCTCTACTATCAATTCGGATGGTCCCTGGCTGGGTTACAGGCCCGGCGCCAGATATGCAGGGAAAAGATGACGATAAACGCCACGTTCATAGTGCTTTAAACCCCTCTTTTGTTGCTGAGAGTACAGTGGGAAATGGGTAGACGGGTAGGGTAAGAAATTTCATAAAATATTAATACTGGGAGAAAAAGTGAAAGGCGATTGCCATGTGTAATTTCCAAAGCCTGAGATTTTCAGCTATAGTGTGATATGTAATTCGTTTGAATTTTATTTTTTCTTCTGTCTTTTTTGAAGGACCACAAGGACAAAACTCGAGGACCACAGGTGGTCCGCGGACCACAGTTTGAGAAACACTGATATAGGGTGATCCGTTTGGGTATGGGTAAAATAAAAACACCGTAAAACATTTACTACTGAACTATACTTGTTGAAACTTTGTGAATACAACTCTGAAAGATGGGAGATCCTCAGAGCTCAATATGATCCCCATTGCGCACCCTGCACAACTCATAACGGTGATGCAATTCAGCCCATGTCCGTTGTAACATAAGAGGGGTGATTTGTTGAAAAGCTTGAGTAATTTTTACTCTCAGATCATCAATGTTCCTGGGTTTCCGTGAATAGACAATGGCTTTAACAAAACCCCACACGAAGAAGTCAGGAGGGGTTAGATCTGGGGAGTTTGGGGACCAAGCCAAGAGATAGCTGCTTCTCGTCCTGGGTTTCGCCTGTGACCTCCTGCATGTTTTTTAACACAAACCTCTTTCTACAAATGTTCGATACCACAACATTATGGAATCGTATTTAGGTACATTACACTCACGTCGAAATTCCCTTTGAACTCTTTTAACACTCTCAAATTTAGCATACCAAAGAACACATTGTGCCCGCTGTTGATTTGTAGCAGCCATTTCAATCATCTACGATTTTCATTTGTCTTTTCAGATTATGCATTGTTGATTGTCATACACGGAAACTCCCATCTTTTAATCGTAATATAACCAGCAAGAAATTTTTCCTACTATCATAATAGCTTTATAATAGTAAATTAATATTATCCATACCCAAACGGATGAGACTGTAGTTTCAGAAATGTAAGAAGTTAAATTACTTGTCAAATAAGACTAATAGAGCTCATTTCTATGACCTACAGTAAACACTGAAAATATGCCTGTACTTATGTCATAAAAATATCAAAATATGATATAACAATTGAAGACCTAGGTTCAAAAACCAGTCAAGTCCAGAAATGAAAATTTTACTAGTGATAAAATTACTTTTCACAAAAATTGAATGTGCATTAATTACAAACTGTTTTTACACTATAATTTAGAAATTAGTGGGTTTATATGTAGGTACTAATATTCTTGCTAGTTCTCTTTTGTCCATAAGTTATAATTTTTTATAAATGGTGGACTTGAATTTTTTTGTCTCGGAAATACAACAGATTTCGTTGTCTTGTTTGAAATTAATTTATTTCTTGTTTGAAAACAAATGTACAAAAATTACTTCAGACTCATATGCTATATACAGGTAGCTATCGTTGGTATAGAAAACTAATATTGTACAGAAATGGCACTTTGCTCATTTGGCATTTCCAGGCTCCAGTTATCAGCAGGAAATCTTACGCACTTTATTCTTTTATATGGTATTATTCTATGGGAATTTTATCCAAATGGTATATTGATTTTGTAAATATACAGGTGTTTCAGAAAATCTTACTTGGGGTCATGTTCCTCACACTAATACAAGAAAAAAGTTCATATAAACATGTCCCAAAATCCTTAGTTTTTTAGTTATTAATGAAAGGTAGCAAGTGTTATAACTTAATCAATTTATAAACTCATAATATATGTTCAAATGACAAATGACTGTAGTAAACAAGTCTCCTTGGCAACATATAGCCAGCCAGTCCACACCTGTGGAGTAACGGTCAGCGCGTCTGGCCGCGATAGGTCATTCGAATATCTAACAAAACCTGGTTGAGGTTTTTTCCTGGGTTTTCCCTCAACCCAATACGAGCAAATGCTGAGTAACTTTCGGTGCTGGACCCCGGAATCATTTCACCGGCATTATCACCTTCATTTCATTCAGACGCTAAATAACCTAGATGTTGATACAGCGTCGTAAAATAACCCAATAAAATAAAAAATATAGCCATCCAGGATACAATGGGTGCGTCAGCAGACTTGCATCGATAACATCATTCGATTATCTAACAAAATGAATATTATTATCGGTTACAAAGTTAACTTAAGTTGTTGGACTGTACCTCGAAACACGTTGAACGTTTTCGGATTTCGTTGTTATGAGTTTCTGAATTGGTTATAGTTGCTACCAAGCTGATAATATGTAACAGATTTCTAACTATGTTCTTTCATTAACAACTATAAAACGAAGGATTTTCCTTGTTTTGTTGTGAGAAGCATGTCCCAAAAGTTTGTCAAAGTATTTCTGAAACATCCTGCATTATTATTATTATTATTATTATTATTATTATTATTATTATTGTACATTAAAGGGAAAATTATTTCCATGATCTTGTAATAAACTTGCACCACACCTTGCTCTTTGTAGTTCTTGAACGCGTAGCTTGTGACGTAAAACTTATTAAAACTCACATTTAAAGACAGTCCTGCATAATTAACACAAGTTAAATTTTGCTTTAGAACTCTTCGTAATATGTGCGTTGTTACAGTATCATTTCGTTCTGCAGTTCTGTGACCTTTTTTTCCAAGAGGTATCTTTAAGATAATGCTGTATCGAAAGTGGTATACCTCCAGCTCAAAATAGTAATAATAATAATAATAATAATAATAATAATAATAATAATAATAATAATAATAATAATAACGATAATAATAATAATAATAATAATAGTAATAATAATAATAAAGATAATAATAATGATAATAATAATACTAATAACGATAATAATAATACTAATAATAACGATAATAATAATAATAATAATAATAATAATAAATGATGATAGAGAATGGATTAATTTTGCTCAGGATAGGGACCAATGGTGGGCTTATGTGAGGGCGGCAATGAACTACGGGTTCCTTAAAAAGCCAGTAAGTAAGTAATACTAATAATAACGATAATAATAATACTAATAATAACCATAATAATAATAGCGATAATAATAATACTAATAACCATAATAATAGTAATAATAACGATAATAATAATAATGATACTAATAATAAACGATAATAATACTAATAATAACGATAGTAATAATAATAACGATAATAATAACGATATTAATACTAATAATAATAATAATAATAATAAATTATGATAGAGAATGGATTAATTTTGCTCAGGATAGGGACAAATGGCGGGCTTATGTGAGGGCGGCAATGAACTCCCGGGTTCCTTAAAAGCCAGTAAGTAAGTAATACTAATAATAAAGATAATAATACTAATAACGATAATAATAATACTAATAATAACGATAATAATAATACTAATAATAAATCCATAATAATAATAGCGATAATAATAATACTAATAACCATAATAATAGTAATAATAACGATAATAATAATAACGATACTAATAATAAAACGATAATAATAATAATAATAACGATAGTAATAATAATAACGATAATAATACTAATAATAATAATAATAATAATAATAATAAATTATGATAGAGAATGGATTAATTTTGCTCAGGATAGGGACCAATGGCGGGCTTATGTGAGGGCGGCAATGAACTCCGGGTTCCTTAAAAGCCAGTAAGTAAGTAATACTAATAATAACGATAATAATAATACTAATAATAACCATAATAATAATAGCGATAATAATAATACTAATAACCA